>BHFT01065392.1:0-11044 GCA_004320025.1 Laticauda laticaudata | reverse complement strand
ACTTTGGTGATGTCATCTGATTCGTTGGTGTCTTTGAGACCAAATAAGATGGCATTTGGATGTTTCTGTTCACGTTCCATGATGTGTCTGATGAGTAAGGGGATATTATATATGGAATTATTTGATGGGATAGTAATTGTTTGTGGCTGTAGTTTGATGGTTATTTTTGGTTGTAGTTGTGATTGTAGTTGAGATAGTGGTTGTGGTTGTTGTGGGACTTGATTTTGAGCTGATAGGTAATCACTTATCTGTGCTGTATTTTTTTTTTTCAAGAGAGATTAGGGCTGCTTGTATAGTTGTTTCAAAACATGTTGCTAAGCATTCTTCTATTGAGTGAATGAGTGATTCTGTGCTTCCAACTCTTTCAGTCAGGGTACTCAGTTTGTTTAGCTTAGGAAAACATGATGGACATAGACAAAATAATGTTTCTGAATTTTTAACGATATCAGCTAGGCTTTTGTTTGTGTTTAAGCAGGCAGGTGGGCTTGATCTCTGGCACAGCCAGAAAAATACTGCACTTTTAGGAGCATTCCTCTTCAGTCTCTTCCTTCTCCCAAGGGTCTTAATGCTACTGAGCGGTTTTGCTCCTCCCCACCCCCCGTGCCAGATTCCACCACATAGATACTGAAGCATCTATGAGTGCTAATTCAAAATGCTAATACAGTAAAATAAGAGAAATTCAAGTAATGCCTCATAAAAGACTGACACTGACACTGTCAATGACATGACTGACATTCACCTTACCAGGGAGACACCAAGTAACCAGCAATGGAATCTTGCATTTTCATATAGAGAATGGAATGGAAATGGAATGGAAATCACATGCGCAAAAATCAAGATGTTAAAATATACAAAGACATTACAACATTAAATATTAAAATCCTCTTATTAGAGGCCTGACTGGAGAAAAGGAGCTCAAATTTCCTTCTCAAGGTGAAAATGAGTCAAATCTACTTCTTAAGCAGCTATGTCATCAGGAAAGGAGCATGGTGATAGTTAGAACAGCATTACAAATTATAGTTCAAGCCTTGCCTGTTTTTTCCATGCATTGTGATGTTGCTGTACACACATGTGAAAGGGGGAGAATTCGAAGCTGATGAAAGCAGCAAGTAGCAATAGCATTTCGACATATACTGCCCTATAGCATTTTATAGCATTCTATGGGCTGTTTAATATTAATGTATTGCCCCTAACAATCTGGCTCCTCATTTTACTGACCCTGGAAGGATGGAAGGCTGAATCAACCTTGAGTCCTGCCAGGATCGAACTCCAGACTGTGGGCAGAGTTTGCCTGCAATACTGCATACTAAGCCCTGTGCCACAGGACTCAATGGTCTTCTGGACCTTCATGTTTCTAAAGAAGTTCATTCCATAGTTGGGGAGTGATACAAAAGTCAGCCTTTGCCTGCATCTCTAATAGATGAAAGAATATTTTAACAGGTCCTGTCCTTCATGTATTGGTGGATTCATTATGAAGTAAACAATCATGTATTAAGTTGCAAAGGGTTTTTTAAGTCAAAATGAATGCCTTAAATTATAGAAAATGACAGTCAGCTGTGATCTTTTAACAAGGTATTGTATTATTCTCATATTGTAGACAAATTAGCAGCTAACTTCACTTACTGTGAACCTTCACTTACTGAAGGTTCTAGATAGCCCCATTAGATTAAATTGTAAAGGTAGAAACATGATATAACCTCAGGTTATGAAAGACAATTGAAATCTCATTAAAAATAATAGTTTTCAGGCTTCACAACCATTTAAGTTCTAGGACTATTCCTCCTTTTTGAGTTAGCAAAAACCTGGCAGAGCACTTGGTGGCTTTGGTTTGCTGAGATACATATTGGCCAACTCTATCTTGGCAACCTGTGATTCCTGCCCTAACTTCATCCCTTATATTGGCAAATGAAAAGTAGAACTTTTTTTCAGATCCACTTGATTCTTTTTTTTTTTTTAATGTATAGCGGCAATTCAAACCTAAAAGAGAAACAACTAAGATGATGTTTGTGGAAAAAAACTAACTTTTCCCCAATCTTTGCCAAGGTACTAAATTCCAAAATAGGTTGGAAGTAATTTATTTGATTAATTTATCTAGAAATAATGGGATTCTGCAATTGAAATACAGTTTTTCCCTTGATCTTCTTTCTTTAAACTTAATAGCATATGACATTTGTTTATAAAATGATATCAAATAATGAATTGAACCAATGCATTTCTTTCATAGCATTATTGTGCAAAGGCTAATTTTTGAAGTTAGTTACATAATCCCCATGATAATAAACATCACATCTATTGCTTCCATTTTATAAATAGAATTTCAGGGCCCACAAATGAGTCAGTTCAAATTATATAAAACATTAAAATAGCAAATGGGAACATTTGAAGACATAATAACTATGACTCAATAAAGGGAGGGTTTTTTTTTGTGAAATTCAACAAAAACAAGGCATTTCTATCATTTTTGTTATTCTTTTTTTACCTTTTGGGAAAACAACATTATTATAACGTTGTTTTACATTCAATGGTAATACAATGTATAGGCTTGTCCTGAATGCCATTAATGTTTCTCTTTTAAGATTATATTAACTTCATGGAAGTCAGGAGTGCAGGAACAAGAATGAGATGCAAAATCCATCTAGAATTTCAAATAAAGAATGATCATGCTTCAGAAATGGGAGCATTTCTCTCATAAATATTGTATTATCCCTGCTTTAGAGTTTTTCTACATCTCTGCTACATAGAAAAGAACACTGCATATTGACTTTGATAATCAAATTTGATCTTGTTTTTATTTGTTTTTACAAGTTACTTATAAGCAATAGCACTTAGATTTATATACCAGTTCACAGTGTTTTTACAGCCCTCTCTAAGTGGTTTACAAAGTCAGCATATTGCCCCCACCAGTCTGGGCGCCCATTTTACCCACCTTGGAAGGATGGAATGCTGAGTCAACCTTGAGGCTGGTGAGATTTGATCTGCCAAATTGCAGGCAGACGGCTTTCAGCAGATCTAATCACTCTAATCACTGCAGCTTTTAAAGAAAGCATCCCCAGAAAAGGTGTCTGTCCACAAAGTCATTCAAAGATATAATGTAAATTATACATTATCAAAGTAAAATGAAAAAAAAATAGATGGTTCCAGCAATAAAAATATGATGGCTGTGAAGTTCCAAGTGTCTGTCCACAACTATCTGCTACTTTTCATCTTTCAATTCCATGATTTGTCTTCTGGTCTATCTAAGTCATTAGCTTTTTCAATTATTACTCAGAAAATAAGCAGCAACCAAAGACACTTATCACCATCTCCATCACAATCACCACCATTTATTTTCAGATGTGAGAATTCTCTTGAATGACATGGACACATTTTTTTCTTATTATTGTAGAATCAGAATGCTATATAAGTAAACTACAAATGGAGTTTCGAAAATGAAGAGAGGAAGGAACAGAATAATTCTTTTTAAGGTTTTTTTTTTCCTTACAGTTTCCACTTTAAAAAACCTAGGAGGGAACTGTGGATACAGAACAGTCCCAAGAGTGACTTTTTTTTTTACAATGTGAATACATCTAGATAGCAATAGATTATTATCTGTTCTGGGACTTGCAGATTGAAGTTGAACATTTATGGAAAAAAATCAATATGATATAAATTGTGATTGGAAGCCTCTGAGTGATATTTAAAGAATTTCCTCAGTCTCTGGAAATACTGAATTGATCAAACTTGAACACCAACATTAAAAAAATCACACCTCTGCCTACATTCACCTCTATTTTTAGACACTACTTTAATAATTCTTAGGTTCTTGATTAGGATTTAAATTAGTAACTTTCCATCAGTTTTAGACTGTAGATGTAGCTGTAGATTACCTATGCATAATAATGTAGGAAGGAATACATATAAATTTAATAAAGAATATATCCAAATAAGAAAATTGCTAAAGACAAAATTGAATGGTGGAAACGCATCCATCAGCACCTGGGCCATACTTGAATTGAATTGAATTCTTTATTGTCATTGTACATATGTACACAGTATACATACAACAAGATTCACATAACACCCAGAGACCAGACTCAACATACACACATACGATAATCCCCAAACACCTCCCCACCTGCCCAAATCCCCCACTTCCTAAAAACACATAAGCATCCACACAACAGACCAAGTAATACTGTCCAACAACTCACTTATGGTGTCCTTAAGTTCACTGTTAAGTGCAATTATAGCTCTGGGATAAAAACTATTCAGAAAACATGTGGTCCGAGTTTTAATTGTTCTGTATCTTCTGCCAGAAGGCAACAGTTCATAAAGATTGTAAGNTAAAGATTGTAAGCAGGATGGGAAGAGTCTCTGAGAATGTTGTGCAACTTCCTCAAACAGTGAGATGCAAAGATGTCATCCGGAGCTGATAGCTGGAGCCCAATGATATTCTGGGCAGTTTCAATGATTCTCTGTAGAGCTTTTTTGTCCACTACAGAGCTGCCCCCATACCATACAAGAATGCCATATGTCAGGACACTCTCAATGGTGCTGCAGTAATTGGACAGAAGTAGTCTATTGTGCTTTCTTTACAAGCATGTTCGCATTCATAGTCCATGAGAGGTCCTCTGAGATATAAGTGCCTAGAAATTTAAAACTACTAACCCTCTCCACCTCCTCGCCATTTATGTGCAACGGTATAATCATACTTGTGATTCTGCTGGAATTATCAATGGGATAGTTTGTGAGGAAAAACACAAGAAAACACAATTATTATCCACTATGCATTATACCCCGATAGTGATATTGGTAGATTATGCTTGTCCTACAGAAATGGAGGCAAAGGTTTATTTCAAGTCTAACAAACTATTGAAGAATATAAACATGCATTGGGTGAGTATGTAAAAGTATTCTGGAGCCTGTTTCCTGTCCTCACATTTAGTCCAGAGCCAACACAATTATTGTGAAGAAACTCAAAGTAAGGTTGACTGATATTAACATTAAATATTGCTGCTAGCATTTATCTGAGATCAAATGCTACTTATTTTTTTTAATTTCTTAGTTTTGATTTGTTTCACTCATACAGCATTATTTGTATGGGTGTTTTTAACTTTTGTTAAGTTGTTTCTACTCTGTAAGAATATCCTAAAACCTTTGAATGTATAAATGATCTGAGGAAAAGCTTTGCTATTCTCCTCTGGTCTTCCATTCCTTCTCCAACAATTATGTCATACATTGTATAGCTCCAAAGCAAACTATTTATTTCCTTTATCCATTTCAATATAGCATTGTCCTAGGAAGGACAATCTAATCCCACACTCATTAGTTAAAATCTAAGAACTATCATGTTTTTTTTTGCCTGCTTTTTGAAATGCATCACCTCTGAACAAAACACTGCACTTTTGTCTCTGAATTCTTGCCTTAGCCTTAAACTCAAAACACTCTGAAAATAATTAAATTGGCAAAATACAACTTTTTTCAAGGTTTTGTGTGAAATGGAATAAAGGGAGTGCTGCTTTCAGGACAGCATTCATTTTACTGGCTGAATTAATGAGTGGAGAGATTCATTACAAAGAACAAAATCCAAAGCACTTATTTATTCTGGATAATTTTCCAAGCACTTCTTTTGAATTCTCCTCAGACTGGAATGCAGCTAATTAACTGTTATCCTTTTCCTATCAAAATCATTTTTCAGAAATCTCTTTTCTGTTATAGTTATAAAACCTGTTTCACTAATCTCAGGAATACTTGAGCGATATATGCTAATAATGAGTGATATTAGCATATATCCCATTCTCTTAAGGCCCAGTCCCACTGGCCGACGGACACAAAAAGTATGCATAAAGGACACAGCGGACGAGCAAAATTTCGGGGGTGGCTCTATCCGTTGTCATCCACTCCAAAAAGTGGCGAAAATTTGCACAAACAGAAAGGAAAAGAACGGAAAAGAATGGACATGGGTAGTATGTAGCAGGGATGTAAATTGGATGTTCATCAGAAGCCTAGCGGATGAAAGCGGATGGAAGGGGATGACACCTCTGAAGGGGTTACGGGGGATAATTGCGAAGCGGACGCATAGTGGATTGAAGCGATGCATCACCATACGCCTAAAGGAAAGAAAGGGGATGCCGCGCGGAGTGATATATTGGATGCAAACCATTCACTGCATATCCTTTCTATTTCCGTGCTACTAACGATGTATAGACGTTCCCTGTACTTTTCTTTCTTCCTCTTTCCGTTTTCAGCTGCAGCGGATATGAGTTGCGAGGATACCAGAGGATTCAGAGAGGATACAGCGGATGTTTAACGGGTATGATAATGGACATAGAACATTGTTCTCGTATGTCGCGTGGATTTACACTCGTACATGCGCAGACAAGTCTCTCTGCATCCGTTCACAAAGGTTTTGTGCAGCTCAAAACTTCTTGGCTGGATGAAATCGCCGGTGGACAGATGCCTCGACGGATAGAGCATATGAACACAGATGTAGTGAGTACACAACAGATGCATAGCGTTTTCCATATGTGATGGCAAGCTTTTTTAACGTTTTACATCCTCTTTGCATCTGTAAGTGCAGTGGGACAGGGCCTTTAGCTGTAGCAATAGCATAGCATTTAGACTTATACACCACTTCACATGGCTTTACAGCCCTCTCCAAGCAGTTTACAGAGTCAGCATATTGCCCCCAACAAGCTGGGTCCTCATTTTACTGACTTTGGAAGGATGGAAGGCTGAGTCAAACTGCAATCTGGTCCGATTCGAACTGCCAAATTGCAGTCGGCCGACAGTCAGCAGAAGTAGCCTGCAGATATTTATAGCCACGTAATAAAAAGAAAGTCCAGATGAATACAATGATAAAATGAATTACTAAGGTTAACTGCAATTATTAACAATTGAGCAAAAAGGAAGAAAGCAAAACAGCCACTAGGTAATGCATTCACTGGCATTAACTAATGGGGCAAATTGTGTTTTATTTTTCTTTTGGAAATTTCTGGAAGTCCCACAGGATTGCATTGCTTTACCTATTGCAGTTTTGTACTGAAAAATTAATAATAAAGTTAATTTCCTGACTGGAAAAAATTTGCTCAGACCTGACTTAAAAGGTTATTCACTGGGTAAGTTAATTCTTGTAGGTTTTATATATTATAGGAAATTTTTAAAGGTGACATTTCCACCCAAGGGCTTGGCAGAAAATATCTAATGTAGCTTATGGAATCATTTCAGAAATGTTGAAAATCGAATTACAGAATAAAAATGGGACATTTTCTAATGTACACAATTATTTAGAACCATAAATCTGGAAGGGACTTTGGAGGCTTTCTAGCCCAGCCACTGGCAAGAAAGAAATACTTATGCCATCCCTTTAGGATTTATATCCTCTCCTTCAAAGAGATCCATATTATGCCCACCCTTGGAAGAAATTCAGACAATTTGATTTTGCACAACTTATTAAAGGACTGGTGATTCTCTCAGGCCCTGAGCTAAGAGCTTCTTTGGTTTTAGTTCTGCAGTAATACATGTTTTTTTATTTTAATTTTATTTTTAGTTGTAGGCTATGTCATTTTAGAATTGGGCTGCTCCCAAATTGAAATGAATCTGCACTATTCATTTAAATTCAATTGAAATGAATCCTTTGGGACAACATTGGAAGACTGCTGTCATGTCTCCCTTAAGCCTTTTCTTCTTGAGGTCAAACATATTCAGTTCTATAACCCTTCTTCATAGGATGGAGCTTCTAAGAAGCTCTTCAATTTTGTTGCTCTTCTCTACAATCTTTGCACACTAGAATGGGACTCATTATTCCAGAATTGTGCAGCATACAGCAGAACTAATTAAATTGTTAGTGCTTAGACCTATCTTGACACTGACATTATGATTCAACTTTAGAAGCATAGCATGGCATGCATACTAGATTCCTGTATAATGGGTATTCAGGACACACATAGCATTTTTCTCTTTTTGGTACCAGAACTTTTTCAACATGAAAATTAAACATTATAAAAAAGGGGGGGCAGTTCCAAGATTATTTCTGCTTGAATATTATTTATATTTGTTTCTGTCCAAGCTAAAATGCATAGCATTCAATGGTTTCCAAATTATTTTTATAATGGCAAAATGTATCTGAAATAAGGACCTCGCTGTGGGAGACAAACATACAAATAAATAAATAACATCCCACAGAAGCAATCTGATTCTAGCTAGGCACTGAATCCCTTGCATGTTTATATATCGATTTTAAAAAGTTCAGGAAAAGTATATTTCTGAAGAACTATGCAACTGAAAAATTTCAGTTGCATCATGTATGTATTGTCTTCTCTATTTTTATTCCAGTTCCAAGATTTAATCCATTTGACCTTTGCTTCCAATGTAGATAGAAATGTCCTGAATGTTCAATATCGCCATATTTTTCAAAGTATGATCCCAAAGCAAAACATGCCCAGGAAGTACCAAGCAGATGCAATCAATAAATGTATACTTAGAGCCCTTTCACAAATCCTTGAGCGTGCAGAAAGTTACGTTAGCATAAACTTTGCTCTTTCAGTAGTGATCCTTTGCCTCACACAGGGCCGTTTTCTTTATTTATGGTGTATTAAGGGTAGCGATAGGTGGATTTCCCTGGCTTCCACTTATCCTTCTTAATATTTGTGGCTGGAAAAGTGTTAAGACTTGACATATTATTAGACAAATGGGTTTAGCCACCTGTGAAAACATGCTCTGATTTTGTATAAATATTTTGTGGGTGCTATGTTCAAAAAGAGACATGTTAAAAAGCAGCCTTGCCTTTGATCAACTGCTATAAATTGAGCCTTGGAAGAGATCTGCTGTGATTTACTATTTGAAGAAACCAGGTTTCCTCACTTAATGCATGCATGGCCTTGGGAAGGCTGGAGGGTAGGGCACATCTTCAACAGGGCCCTAGCAGGGCAAAAGTGCCAAGTAATCCCATGCTCTGGAATTACTTGGCTGCAAAGATGGCTAAATTGACATCAAATTAGATTACATGCACAGCAAAACTGCAACAATCTGCTATCTGCTTTTAAAGTTGTAGAAGTCATGGACAACAATGTTGGCCAGAGAAAGAAGAAAAATAGTAATAAAAGGATTGGTGGGACAGATACATGACACAGCAAAATAGAAGCAGAAAAAGTTTCTGTATTTTTTTTTAATGTTCCTTCCCCATTGCTAAGGTATTTTTTCTGATCTGCTCAATTTTTGTTTTTTTTGCTAATTTTATCTTCCTTGTATTGCAGGAAACAGGAGTGTCTGCAGAGGGACAGTTACAAAAATCAAGATGGGATTCATGATGGTGTGACTGAAGCTCTGCCCATTTTAATGGGTAAAAGTCCTGGATGGAATCATGATCTTCTTGAAGTCAATCAAGGATAAAGTCATCCTGATGATAGAAAATATCAACCTTAGAGACTGCTTCTTTCATTTGCATTCCAGAAACTGGGAGTTTCTTTGTTGCCTGAACAAGGAACAGGGGAGAGAGAAGAACTTTATGAACAGTGGCACCCAGATGGGAAATCAATCCAGTCCTGACAAAAGTAGCATCATGACAATGCATATCCAAAAGAAGCAAAGCTTATTGTACAATGGTGATGATTGGCTTCCCTGTCTGTCTCAATTAGGGCTACCAGATGTGGGCTTGTAAATCTGGACAACTATTAATTGGTAGCAAAGTGGCTGCACAAATTAAATGTTTGCTCCCATCTAGTGGTCATCTGGATATTTGCAGCTCAAATCTAGTAGTCCTAACCTGAACAGATTACCAAACCTTCTTTTCTCTTTCTCACTGAAGTCCTGGTCTGTTTTTTACCTATGTAACATTGTTCTGGGAAGAATCTCTTCAGCTAGCTGAGTGTTTGCTTCACTTCTGTTGGTTTAGGATTTAATTGAAGACAAGTTGTTCAGTAGAGAGCTGAAAGCATTAATACTGTGTTAAGGCTTGGTAATTCCTGGTCACCAACATAGCTGGCTGAATTTAAAAAAAAAGTAAAGAAAAATAGTATTCAGTCAAAAGATCCCAAAATTACTTCATGTTAAAAGAACATCTATCAAAGAAAAGATTCCATTTGCTTGGCAGTATCCATTGTTGTATTTCTGATGTAATTGGGGTTTGTAGCAAAGGTTGAAAGAAGACTACTGATAAATGTATTTGCAAAATAAAAGTAGTTGCATCCAACTATATAGGAATGGTGATAGAGGTAGGCTTGTTGAAGTGGAAAATGTGAAATGGAGGTTGTCAGAAAAAAAAAGCGATAAAAGAAGAAAGTGGAAATTAATAAGGGAAAACAAATAAAAGGAGCATAAAATCTCATATGATTACTCAGCCAAAGGAAGCTGAAATGTTTGTCATAAAGGTAAAAAAAAATTTCCACTGCTGAGAGAAAGGTTTAATGGACAGCATTCCTTATAATAGTTCTTCTGAGTGTGTCGCTTAGCAATATATTAAATGCATCTGAACCATCACAACCTTGGGACTAAATAAAGAAATGGAAATACATAATGCAAAAATTGACTGAGCATTTCCCATTATGAATTACTCTAACTACTTTATATTATTAGGGCTATTCTTTGAACTGTGTATGTATTTTAACTGCAATTTATTTGTGTATTAGTCTCCAGCTCACAAGACAGAAAAAGTTGGTTTAATGTATGTTAACAACCTGCCAAAGAAGATTTCTCAAAAGAAAGCAAGGTAATGAAGAACAAAAATGTTGCTTATGATACTACTTGTTTAAGTGCTAAAAATGAAGGGATTTTTTCTAACAACAGAGAATATTATGTAGAAATCTGGGAAGCTCTTGGATAAAATGTTGATCCATCTTGTTCTGTATGGAACTTGGAAGGTTCCAAGTCCTTCATTCTGATTGGCCGAAAAGGCCACTTACGGCTTGGTTCACTAAGAACCAATCTGGGAAGCCGCCAAATGGTGGGAAGAGTTAAACAAGTGTCATTGGCCACAAGCCGGCAGGCAAGCTGCTATATAAAGGGCTGCTGTGGCTTGGGCTATGTTCCGTATCTTTTGCCTTGCGAGTTTAAATAAAATAGTTGTTGT
>BHFT01065388.1:0-31794 GCA_004320025.1 Laticauda laticaudata | reverse complement strand
GTCTGTATCCTTGCACCAGAGCTCTCCCAGCGGGAAAATTCGAACCCTCAGAGAAAGGGACTTTCAGCCTTTCTACAGATAAAACAAATCTTTTAGAGGTGGCATGATGTCCCTGGACAAATTTAAAAGGAGAAAATAGTTCATGCGCTCATGACTGAATGTTGATGTATACAGAATATATATTCCTTTGCAGGGGAAAGTTAATTAATTGTTCAAGAGACCAGATCTCTAAAACCAACATGCTAGTTTCTTTGTGCTGGCAGTTTTGGTCCACGTTAATGGCTTTGATTTTGTGAAAATCAAAGATGGCTGTATCCGACATTTTAAAAAAAATTATCTCCAAATCTGCACCAGAATACATTGTCAAATTCGCAAGGATTCTGTGAGGTTAACATAATAAGCAAGATAACACTGGCGGGAGTTCAGAACTCGCACTACCCTCCTGAGCAAAAAATAAAACTAGAAGGCCGTTTTGCAACTGTTTAGCGCGCCAAACCAAGACAGTATTTCCTACGCCGCTCATAATTTGGATTTAGGGGACGCGTTTCTCCGAAGTCACGGCCCCAGAATTAATCACGAACTGTTCCTCCTTGAGCCTGGGCGGGGCTCGCTTAATGGGACGAGCGTGAACTGAGAAGCGGATGAAATCAACCTTGGTTCGGTTAACCGCGGGCGAAGAGCGTGACGCGAACACGGCCAAAAGGGTAAAGTGAGTCAGCATGAAGGGCAGAGAAAGAACCACAAAGCAAAGGGCGCTGCCACGTCACTCACGCCTCAGGAAGCGGAATGCCACGGGGACTATGGCCGGGGCCAACGTCAATCACATGGACGGAAGCGGACTTGCCCGCCTCTCCGCCTCCCGCCCAGCCAGCACGACGCCAGCGAACACTCGAGCTCGTCTCCGGCTTCAAGCTCACCCCGACCTTTTCTCCTCAAACCCCGCCTCCTGGCTTCGAGCCAATAGCGTTCCGTGTCCGTCCCGCTGAAGCAGGACGTGCCTTCATTCCAGAGTCATTGCCCCACCCAGTTCGTGGGGAGGGTAAGAGGCCGGAGCCGCTGGTCCCTCCTCCTGCCTGGTTATTGGCTCATGGAAGCGGAGAGGGGGCGGGGTTCGGAAGGAGCTCTTCAGGGGTTGGGTGTGAGAAGAAGGAAAAAGACGAGCCGAGGCGATTCAAGGGGCTTGTGCGAGGGGCTGCCTGACGCGACTGAGCGGCCGTCGGAACAGGCCAGGTTTGCTCTTTTCCTACCCGGAGGCAGCGTTGAAAGAGGGAGGGCGAGTTTCATTTTTCTAAATTGGACATTTACGTCGGGGACGAAAGGGAGCCGCACCGTCTGGAATTATTACTGTTCATTTGGGTCGAGCCTGGCGAATTATACTATAATTGTGTTCCGTTTCTAGTTCTATGTATGCCATGTAAAAGTTGCTGTTTAAAATAAGCTCCTGTGGTGACGCCGGTTAATTTTACGGTCTCGTGCATTCTCACCAAAGGAAAAGATGAGCGGCGGATCTGTATTTCTTAATCATTGCTATCAATGTCATCTTTATAAATTAGTATATAAGTCGAGTGCAATTATCCCTGAATGTAAAGTGCGCTGAATTACGACGAGGATAGCCCTCGAACTTACACAGGACCATGTTGATAAGTTGTTGCAGCACAGTTGAATTTCACCCTGTTAAACATTGATATGCACGGGTGTTGCAAAGCCAGATGATTTGAATGCTTCTACCCAGCAAATGCATAGGTGATCATTTCAGTGGATCTGCAAATTATAGCAAAATATCCAGAATATTTTTATGCTATTTGTCCAAAAAAAAAAAAAGTGCAGTAGAATCTCTGCTATTTTTACATATGTAAAAATGTGAAAGAGAGTGGTACTACCATCACCATTGTAGAGGTAATAGGAGAGTTTGGGGTGGAGGAAGATTAAATATTGGGCTGTAAGGTAAATCATGTGTGTGTGTGTATATGTATGTGTGTGTGTGTGTGTGTGTATATATATATATATATATATATATATATATATATATATATATATATATATATATATGTTTTTTTAAGCTCTCGTGGGTACTTACATTTGTGCTGTTTAGCTTCCTTCGGGTATTATCCCACGTCATTGTAGTTCTGTTAAAGTTGTAGCAACGTTTCAGCAGAATCTCATCTGCCATCATCAGGCCTGATACATACACACACACACACACACAGACATATGCACATATACATGTATATGTGTGTGTTCAGTTTGCTTTGTTAAAAAACTGAATGAACATGTTCATGCGAATGACACAGGGAAATCATAAAATGCCAGTGCTTATATCTCTTGAGTCATGGATGGTCAGGATAGCCATATCTTTTTCATGTCTTTTGCTTATGAATTATGTTCACATTTTTGTTTGTACCGAATTGGCATAAAATAAAATTCTGTGTACAAATCTAAGCCTTGGAAACATCCACTGTTGCAAGTTGTAGCAACGTTTTGGCAGAATCTCATCTGCCATCATTGGGCGTCTGTATTGTGTTCATCTGTGAGTCAGACTTTCACAGCCTTTCACAGTCTGAATCACAAACGAACACAATACAGATGCCTGATGATGGCAGATGAGATTCTGCCAAAACATTGCTACAACTATAAAAGCACAACTATAATGACGTGGGAAAATACCCGAACAAAGCTGAATACCATACATATAAATACCTGCAAAAACTTAAGAAATATATGTATGTGTGTGTGTATAGAGATACATAGATAGATAGATAGATAGATAGATAGATAGATAGATAGATAGATAGATAGATAGATAGATAGATAGATATAGATATATTCCTTTAACTTAATGATCACTGCTACCATTTTGGATAGTGCTCAACATCTCTTGGAGGAAAAGGAATCCATTCTTCAGCAGATGGTTGGCACTGACAGAACTAAAGAATAGTGGAATTCAAAAGTTAACATACATTTATAATATTCACTAGATTTATATTCTGTATTTTGTACAATTCAATGTACAATTTTTGAATTTATAGTTAAATTCATAATTTCTGTTCTTGTTTGATCATATTTGGATTCAGATACCTGTTATCAGATACCTGTTACCTACTTCTCCAGAAGTAGCATACAGTTTCAGTACATCTCATTTTACGTATTGGTTAAGATCAAGAAAATATGTATTGGGTGCTTGCAGAAGACTGCAGCTTGAGCTTATTTTATAGTTCTAAATCAGAACCATATTCATGTTAAATCAGGGGCCCTGCAAATGAATAGAGAGCACTAGGAAGAAGTTATTCACAGAAATATAGGAACCACACAGAAGAAAAAATTCTCTGTGAGGACTTTTCCTTTTGTAGAGTGTTTTCAGTATTCTTGTTGTTGCACAATGGGAGTGGAAGAGTCATTCAGTGTTCATACTGCTATCAAGCAGGCCTAATTTCCCCCCATCAAAGTCTCCATGAAATTATGCTAGAATTAATTTCAGAATTGAATGCTGGAAAAAAATGCAGAAAACTCATGCACAATGAGCTTCATAAATATATTTTTCTTTCTTATGCAGGGTCATGGACAGCAACATCAATATCCATGTGCTCCAGCACTGCTTGGCTGAATCAGGACAAAGCCACCTTCTTCAGTTTTGGGAAGAATTAAATGAATTAGAAAAACAAGAACTATATAAAGAATTAAACAGTATGGATCTCAAGGAGCTGGACCAGGCTTTTAAAAAAGCTATGTTAGATAGTAGCAATTTACCAGGGCAGGAAAGCATGGATGCAAAGATGGAACCTGTGCCACGTGAAGTCCTTGGAAGTACAACACGTGACCAAGCTCAGTTGCCAATATGGGAAACAGAAGGTAGGTTAAGGATCCAACAGAAGGCATAGAATATTTTCAGAAAGTAGCCTAGTGTAATGCCCCTGGTGGAGGGAGGAACTCTGAGGGAGAGGAGGAACAGCAACAGGGAGTGGAGATGTGGCTCCAGAGGTTGTGGAGGAGGCTGGGGAAGGGCAGAGGCCAGCTGAGCAGTCAGAGGAGGACCTGGGCCCATCCCCTATCCATCCTAGGGCACACAGGGAGGAGAGGATCAGAGAAAAATGTGGTCTACTCAGAGGAGAGGGCCATAATCTTCTTCATGGGTTGCAGGTGTGAGATCTGCATAAGAGTTTGGATCTGCGTTTTTTCCTGGAAAAGGTTTATCTTGGTTGGGTTCTTCCAGCAGACTGTACCTGGTTATCTTCTTGAAGTTTGTAATTAATTATCCTGATCTGCTGTGAAACTTTCTTCAGTGCAGTTTGTTTTTTGTTTTTTGCTTTGTTATCTGCTATTTGAGTGGGAACTGTATTTCTTTCGTTTGGAATGTTATTTTGAAAATAGTTTAATCTCCAACTGTGAACAATTGAACAGTGGAGCCAAGTTGAAGGCATTCAAGGACCTTTATGTTTTGGTTTTTGTTATATTTGTGGTACACACCGGGTCATCACACCTGGTATGTTGCAACTACAAAAAGCAAATGCAATCTAGACCAGGGGTATCCAACCTTGGCAACTTTAAGTCTTGTGAACTTCAACTCCCAGAGTTCCTCAGCCAGCTTTGCTCTGGGAGTTGGTCCACAAGCCTTAAAGTTAACAAGGTTGGACACCCCTGATCTAGACTATACCAACAGAAGTATAGAATCACGGTCAAAAGAAGTAATTTTCCCTTTCTATTTTGATTGCTTAAGCTATACCTAAAATATGATATAATTTTTTGGACATAACATTTTGGAATGGACATTGCTGAACTCAGTGGTGGGCTGCACATTTTTTAACAAGCGGTTCTCTGGCTGGGTAGGTGTGGGCGGTTGGTCATGTGACTTGGTAGGTGATGTGACTCATCACACCCAGCCCCACCTCCCAGCTATTCACCTCAAAAGAACAGGTAGGATTTAGCCAGTTGGGGCTAATCCCATCACTGGCTGGCTCCACTCCCACCATTTTTTGGCTTGTTTTATCTGTTTTTGGGCCATTTTCAGACCGTTTTGGGGCCGTTTTCAGGCCATTTTTGGCCTGAAAATGGCCCCAAAATGGGCGGGAGTGGGGCTAGCCAGTGTTGGAATTTGCCAGTTCACTGAACTGTGCCTAATCTTAATTACTGCTAGTAGCAGCCCACCTCTGAATGAACTAGAGCATGTCCCAGAAAGGGCAAATGAGATGATAAGAAACTGAAGAAAAATATACTGGCTATCATTCATCTAGAGAGGAGCAGATTGTACAGTGACACGGTAGCTATCTTCAAGTATTTGAGAGTCTTAAAATATAGAGAAAAAAAATCTTCAAAGTTGCTCTAGAAGACAACAAAAAAGAATATGTTTAAATTATTAAGAAATAGTTTTTATTGAACATCAGCCTGATGACAAAAGCCATTTAAAAGTGAAACAGATTGCCCTGGGAAAGGGTGGGCTGTTTTTGGCTGGAGATGATACCAAGCCTGAATGGCCATCTGCTGAAGATGTTATGTCTCTGCACTGATCACAGCTTTGGATTATATGATCTCTAAGATCCTGTTTCATATTATATTCTATGATTTATGATAATTATTTAATGAATTTATTGTGTTTTGAAGAATGATCCGCAATAACACCGAAGAAACATAAAAACTGAAGAAAACCTAGTATTACAGTTTGAATCAACTGAACTTGATAAACAAAATTTGTAACTTTTGCACAAACACACACACACACACACACAGCCATTAGAATTCTGCATTGCTTGCAGGATAAGAACAGCTCAAACAAGTTGATTGTTTGAATTGAGAGAGATTTAAAATGCTAAAAAGTGAGATTTTGACAATGCAACATTCAGTCCATTGAACACTTGCAATTTATGTAGGCATTACTATGTTGCTGAAATTAAGTTAAAAAGTTAATGTTGCTGTCTCATTATACCAATTGCTCATCTGTTTACATCTACCTATGGAATCACTAGCACTGAAATGCTTTAATATTTTCAGGAATAACTGAAAGCAGGAAGTTATCTGGGAAGATTTTACCCTAGAGTTGTTATATATATATATATGTTACTTGGGCAAGTAACTATTTTCGCATTCTGTGATTGGAAAGGTTAAAGTTTTGGTTTTAGAATTGGTGTTTTCCATCCTGTGTTGACTTGGGCTCCTGCATAAAATATTATCTTATGGTGAGTTATTTTTATAATTGTCGTACATTCCATGAGAACCAGTTTGTTGAGCGACTAAGACACAACATTCAGAGATGCAGATTTTTTTCCCTTGTGCTTACAGTACAATTTATTATGACTATGCTATTCAAAATTACAATAAAATGGCTATTGTCATGAAGTGGCACTCAAGGGGATCAGATTATTCCTTTTCATTTTTCCTATTTGGTTTAGGTCTCCAACAGATTTCTCAGAGCAAAGTTGCTGTTCTTCTGTTAGCTGGTGGACAAGGGACAAGGCTTGGTGTCTCGTATCCCAAAGGAATGTATGATGTAGGTTTACTCTCCCATAAAACGCTGTTTCAGATCCAAGCAGAGCGTATTTTAAAACTGCAGCAGCTTGCCGAAAGGCAACATGGCCTTCAATGTGTTATTCCATGGTAAGGATTTCTTGTAGTTTCAAAATGAAAGCATATCCTACATGTGTTTGTATCTGACTTTAATGAATTATGACTCTCTTGTTGTTCTGGGCAGGTATATAATGACCAGTGGCAGGACAATAGAACTGACTAAAGATTTTTTTCTAAAACATAAATATTTTGGTTTGAAGAAGGAGAATGTGATCTTCTTCAAACAAGGGATGCTGCCTGCCATGGACTTCAATGGGAAAATTTTTCTGGAAGGAAAGGGCAAAGTTTCTATGGCCCCAGGTAAAATGTAGATCTGTTTGGTTTATATGAATGAATTAGTAATTTGGGATTGAAGCAGACTTTAAAATCTTGTTTGGGCAATTATCCACAGTCTTAATAGTGTGGAGATATAGGCAGTTACTCAGATTACTCTGAAAAGATTGATTATCTTTATGAATTGGAGTTAGTAGATATCTCTACAATAAAAACAGCAGGACACAAAGTTATTTGAGTAATAAATATCTACAGTCATTTGGAATTAGGGTAGATTTTTATCAGTTTGATATTTGCAATTGAAAGTCTTAATTTAAAGTTTGAAAATGTATTTTTTTTCCTTTATATATCATGCTTAAGTGATTCCTAAAGTTTGTAAAATATTATTGAAAGCGTATTTGAAAATACATTAAGAGAAAGTTAAAGAAAAAGATGTGTTTAGCTTAAAGAAAAATCTAGAGGATGGGTGTCAAACTCATGGTGTCACCTTGCCGTCATGTGACATTTCATGACTTTTTTCCCTTTGCAGAGTTGGACTGGGCGTGCCCTGCATGTGATGCAATCAGTCTGTGGGCCGCCAGTTGGACACCCCTGATCTAGAGTTTTAAAAAGGATGTATATGAGAAGAAGAAAATATGAGGGTAACTTGGAGGGGGGTCATCTAAATTTAGTGAGTTAGTTAGTTGGAATTTTATTGGTCTGATAGTGAACTTTATGTATGCTAAGAGGAAGTTTAAAAAAGATGTATCAGAATGCTTTAATTTTAGAAATGCTTTCAAAGAAAAGCTTAGTGTTTTAAAATGGATCAAAAAAAGTTCACTTTTAAGGTTAAAGAATCTAAAAGAATACAGTGAATTTTGTTAAAATAATTGTTGATAGTTTATAAATATTATTAAGTGCACATAGAAATACTTAAATACATAAATATATTGGGTTTGCTGATTAGATACCGTGTTTCTCCAACAATATGGCTTCCACCAATAGGAAGGCCCAGCATGATTTCTAGGCATGAGGTGAAATTAAGCCCTGCCCCCACAATTTCGGCCTATTTAAACTATGCTTTTCCCCGCCATTTCTCACATCGTTTGTTAGAACTACACAAGGTGAAGAGAAATGGGCAGGGGAAGGGTAGGGGGGATGGGGAGAAAATTTGCCTTTAGGAGTGCCCTGCAGGTAGCCTAGGATAGAATAACCCGATAGCCTATAGAAGCTCCCTGAAGGCAGAGTCCCCAGCCGCTTCAGGGCATGGCGTGGCATTGCTACCCGTGTCCCCTTGCCTTTAGGCAGTCTCTTTCGGGCGATGGAAGCTCCCTAAGTGCAGTCACCAGCCACTTCGATCGGCCGGTAGAAGCAGCCTCGGGGCAAGCGCACGCGCACACTCCCCTCGCCGTGAGGCCGCTTCTACCGGCCAATTGAAGTGGCTGGTAACTGCATTTGGGGAGCTTCCATTGCTCGAAAGAGACTGCCTAAAGCAGCTGGGGACTCTGACTTCAAGGGAGCTTTTGTCTGCCAAAAGAAGCGGCCTCACGGCGAGGGGAGTGTGTATGTGTGCGCTTACCCCGAGGCCGCTTCTACTGGCCGATCGAAGTGGCTGGTGACTGCATTTGGGGACCTTCCATCACCCGAAAGAGACTGCCTAAAGGCGAGAGGACACGGGCAGCCACGCCACACCCTGAAGCAGCTGGGGACTCTGCCTTCAGGGAGCTTTCGTCGGCCGATAGAAGCGGCCTCGCGGCGAGGTACTTGCGTATGTGGGGGAGGAAATTAAGTCACTCCCGAAGACAACCTAGCCGTTTTTTCAGGGGTCAAAAAAAATAAGGCCCGGTCTTATTTTGTGAGAAACACGGTCGATTTGTTATAGAAATGGCTAGTAATATACTAATGTCTAAAAGTAAAAAATTGAGACTATAATGTTACCTTGAACTGCTAAAAAGAGTTGGAAGTCAACACCTTTTTTTTCTTCCCCAGCATCCCATATTTTTCCCACTTTCTTTTTTCTTCCCTTAATTTCCTATTTTTGTGTTTATTTGCATTTTATGTTATACATTGATAAAATGAAAAAAGTTACATGTAAGGGAAAAAAATCAATAAGCTCTATAAAGCAATATTAATTTTTTCCATAAAAACAAATAGGAAATAATATTTCAAAACTTTATTCAACATAAACAAGTATACGCAGTCTTCATTTAATAATTACAATTCATTCCAGAGAAATAGTCACTAAGCAAACCATGTGAAAGAGAGAAGCTATGAAGATTGCAAGATGCTGCCATCTTATTCAGATAAAGTTCTCATGTAGCAAAAGCCAGCATTACTCTTACTACAGTGTGTGTTGTTGTCAAAGTGCAAAAATTTGGACATATTTTAGATGTGCAGATTGGTCAGAAAATGATTTTTCCACTATCATTTAACATGTTTGTTATTATATTTGCAAACAGTCACTATCTGAAGCAGTTACCAAATGAAAGCTAGTTACAGAACCAGAAACAAAATGTTCCCCATTCTGTATTGCAAACCTTTACATCTGTGTATCAAATGTAGCTTGAAAAAAGTCAGAAATGCTTAAAAAAAGAAAACAAAACTCCATAAGAAACAATAAAATATAAGTTTCTTTTCTTTTAAAGATGGCAATGGGGGTCTCTACCGAGCTTTAGGAACCCATCATATTATAGAGGACATGGAACAACGAGGAATTGGCAGCATACACGTCTATTGTGTGGATAACATTTTGGTAAAAGTTGCTGACCCTCGGTTCATTGGTTTTTGTATAAAGAAAGGAGCAGACTGTGGAGCAAAGGTAACAAATGACTGAAGAGAATGAGTTGTCCCCTCCCTTTCTTAATCATTGTAATATAAAAATATTTGGAAAAATAAATAATCAGGTCCTTTATTGCTACTGTGCCAATTATTTTACAACATATTTCTTGACTGCTGGTTCCTTTACTAGTTACCCTTAAAAAAGCAAAAGATAATTATCACTTCAACATTTTTATTGTCCATTCTAATGTTGGTTGCTGTACCTATTACCATTAGTTTGGGTTTTGTATTTAATCTTAATTCCATTTTTTTCACTGTGCTCCTTGACTTTCATTAATAGAACCTACCATATATACTCGCATATAAGCTGACTCTAAAACTAAAAAAAAAAAAAATCAAATTAGGGGATCGGCTTATACACGCATAAATCTGATCTCACACAAACGAACTGACATGACGCCACTTCTCAGATCACGCAATATCATCGACATTACCATTCAGTCATACATACAGCCATAAAAATTGAGACTGCACTAAATAAAGTTAATTCCGACAAACTACAACTCAATTTCAATATTAATTTTAACTGTACCTCAAATAAAATGCAACATAATTATGTCTAGTTAAGCACATTTTTTTTACTCTGGGCGCCCCCATTTTGCTTTTTCTATCACCGGATCATAACACACTGTGATTGGTTAGTCATTCACGTGACCGCTTTCGTGTTTGCAATCGTCACGTGCAACATCAGATTCTTTACATACCGGGTAATTAACTTAATATTGTTTCCTATACAGATGCTTTGATAATGAACCTTCATCAGTGCATTGCATATTGATATTCTTTTGTTATTAGCCCAAACAACACACCATGGTATTTGGGGGTCGGCTTATATGCGAGTTTTTGCAAAATTCCTCATTTTGGGGCAGTTTTTTAAGGGACGGCTTATACGCAAGATCGGCTTACATGCGAGTATATACGGTATATTTTCATCTTAACAGGGAAGAGTCATAAACATGTCACAGACTACTGATGTTATTTCTTCCAATTTTAAACATTCATTTTTATTTTCCCAATCCAAGCTCTCTCAATATATATTCAGCATATACATTGAATAAATAAAGGTAGAATATGCATCATTGTCTCATTCCTTTGCTGACCTGGATGTTCTATCCAGATTGTGATTGCAGGTTTCACGGAATAATTTCAGGAATTATGATATATTCTGGGATTCTCATTTTCCTTAAGCTTTTTTATAATCTGTAAGGCACATTTATTTTTGGTATTCTTTGGCTTTTTAGATTAGTCAGTATGCATCAGCCATACTATTTTGTATTCCTTGGCTTTCTCTAAAGCATGTGGCACCTCCTTTCCATGGTATGGTTCTAAGCTATTTTGGAGGATCCTATTTTGCTGGTGTGTGAAATTAAGGATATTGTATCATAGTTTGCACTCATTGTTAAATCTGCTTTCTTTGGTAGTGGTATGTAAATTGATCTCTTCCAATTTGTTGACCACTGTGTCATTCTCCAGATTTCTTGGCATCATTTTGGTTTGAAATTTTACGATTGTTATTCTGTTCTTTGCTATATTTCTGGGATATTTCATCCATTCCTGTAGCTCTCTGATTTGATAATTGTCAAGTTCTAATCCTAGAGGTTCATGTTAAAAGGGAATATATTCTAAAGAGTTTCAAGGAATTTTCTTAAGTGTTGACACCACTCTTTTCATCTTTGTTTGACCTTTCTTAAATCAGTTACTTTCGATCTATTAGTTTCCCCTAGCATATCAATTCAGAGTCAGAAATTCCTTCCAATTTCAGAATTCTATGGAATAGAAATTATAGTGAATTCATAATCTTTTTAAAAATAATTTATCCAGAGTTGCTTACTTTTTATTCTGAGATAAGAATAGGAATGGATGTATACTTTAATTATTTCTGTTGATTTGGTTTGGTTGATTTGATTCATGAGTAATTTACAAGCTATTTAGTAACACAATATCTGCTCTTTTTGTAAATTAGTTTCTTGGTTAAATTGGGAAGCCATATCCGTAATATTAATAAGAAATTCACATGGATGCAATTATCAGAAATGACCCAAGTTTGGCAGGAGGATTTCTTTATGATTATTTTGCTATGACACCCTCATGTGGTGAGAAAGTTTTTGAACTGGCAACATTTCTAATATTACAGAAATTAATTTTGGATGATGAAGCTTGCCAGTTTTGAAATTTTGGTTATCTGATAGAAGAGTTCTTTCTGACAGAAAAACCATCATATTTTTCATCTGCCAATTCCTGCTGTAGTAGTGATGTAGTGATGGTATCTAACTCCTGTTGCTAAAAAGTCAATTTGAACTATGCTAAACAGAGAACTTGAGGTGCTAATATGAGTATCAGATTTCAAGAGCTTCTTGGTGAGTTTTATCTTAAGCATCTTAAAGCAGAGTTCAGTACAATCCATGTTCATCTCTTAACAGTCAAAACATGACTTTTGTGATTAAATTAGCAAAATTATTAAACTGTTTTAGAATGTTTTATATTTTGCTTTAAAACATACCTTTGCCATTAGTACATACAGTATTTGATTAGATTAGATTAACAGAGTTGGAAGGGACCTTGTAGGTCATCTAGTCCAACCCCCTGACCACACAGGAGACCCTACACCATTTCTGATAAATGGCAGTCCAAACTCTTCTTGAAAGTCTTCAGATTTGAGGGTATTGAAAACTCTGACACTGTCGAGATCTATGGTATTTCAGGCATTTTAACAATGTGGTAAAATACTTAAAATTATTATTTTTGTCAATACTCATAGAATTGCTCTAGATCATTTGCAAAAGTTTGATCCCATCATTTAAAATTTTCTTCTTTATGCCAATATATATTAAACTGAGGATAACCATTATTTCATTTGAAGAAGGAATTATATTTCATCAAAATGTATATCACAGTTATTTACATCAATTCAAATTATTACAATTCTGTTTTCTACCCATTACAAGGTTGTCGAAAAAACTAACCCGACAGAACCAGTTGGAGTGGTGTGCCAAGTAGATGGTGTTTACAAAGTGGTGGAATACAGTGAGATTTCTCTGGCCACAGCCCAGAAAAGAAGTTCTGATGGCCGATTACTTTTTAATGCTGGCAATATTGCCAATCACTACTTCACAATGCAGTTTCTAAAAGATATTGTCAAGTAAGGACTTTCTTTAATCATGCTGATCTATGAAATGCTGTTCTAAAGTCATTTCTGCTCTTCATGCTGAAATCTGTTCTTTTTTATTATGTCTCCTATGGCACAGCCTATAATACTCAGGATGGTTCAAACCAAAAAATAAAACTATTTAAGTTTAGCATACAATGAAAGTATCATATAGTGCTGTGGTGGCTAACTTTTTTGGCACTGAGTGCTGAAATGGGAGCACGTATATGCCGGAAACCGAAAGAGCAGCTCCCTGACACACACAGGAGTGCCAGAAACTGGAAGCTTAGCTTCCCAGTGCACGCATACGCACAGGACACCTGGTCTTCCAGTTTCTAACATGCATGCACATGCAAAGACCAGCTGACCGGCATGTGCATGCGCTCCAGGGAGCTGCTCTTCCAGTTTCTGGTGCTCCTACGGTGTGAAGACCAACCATCTGCTCATTCATGCATGCACCAGAACCCAAAAGAGCAATGGGCAGAAGAGCAATGGTGTGCCCAGAGAGAGATGGCTCTGCATGCCACTTTTGGCACGCATGGCATAGGTTCACCATCCTGGATATAGACAATACTCACAAATTGCACAATGCAACACTTTTAAAAATCTTTTAGGACATATAGAACATTATTTTATTTTCCTCTGCTGTATTTCCCATTATCATTTTTTTTAAGCTGCAAAGTGGTATCTCTTTTTGTTGCTGATTTCTTTTGGTCTCCTGATCATGGTTGCTTTTTTCTCCTTACTTCTTTCTGAGATGCAGTTATGATTCCTAGTTTGGAACTTGTTTTGTCTATAAGTTTAGCATCATTAGTGATGTCCTGAAAGGAAAAAGATAAATGATGAGGTGGCATAGTCTCTGGTATATAGAATCAGAGTTGTTCAGAGCTCAGGGTCAAAATCCATACAATAACTTAGATTCTTTCAGAAAATGTGTCGAGATTTTAGTGCATTAATGTTTACATTGTGCTGTAAACAAGATAAGGGACAAGAAGAGATTACAAGCAGTGGTGAGTCCTAATTGACAGTAATTAACAGTAGTGGTACTTTTTTACAGGATTAAAAAATGACTCAGGTATCTAGTTTTAGAATAGCTATTAATTGCCTGCCAGAATGATGGGATTTAAAAAATGGAGATAGACCAATTGATCGACCATGGTGTGCTGCTTACTCTGGTGACTCCTATCTTGATGTTTCAGTGATTATGAACCTCAGCTGCAACATCATATAGCTCAGAAAAAAGTTCCATATGTAGACGTGACCACGGGAAATGCTCTGAAGCCTGACAAACCAAATGGAATTAAAATGGAAAAATTTGTATTTGATATCTTCCAGTTTGCTAAGTAAGTCCCAAGTGATTGACTTATTTTGTGTGCATCTTAGTATAACTCTTGTCTTTGTTTTTCTTTTGAAAGTTCTCCCCCCTCCCCACTCCTGGTTGAATAAGATTATAATTTTGACTGTGGTTAAGAAGCTGAGCTGTCTGAAAACACTACATTATGGGAAGCTGGCAGATAGAAGAGTAAGATGTGCAGTTAAGCATGGATCAAAAAGTGATATGCTACATACAATATTGAAATTAGAATTATGTGGCATTTGTAGGACGTGTAAGGTATTACAGAAGAATGAGAAACAGTAATTTGTCTTAGTTGTCTTGGGAACCAGTCAAAAGCAACAGGAGAAACAGATGTGGTTTAAATTAAAGAGGAGAAAGTAGATATTTAGTGGCTATCCTGTTTAGACTGAAGCTCAAGGCAAACTTCTTCAAAGATTTTGCATCATTGTGCCTTTCTAAAGGAAGGACTACAGCTATCTCCAGCAATTGCGATAAAGTTGGTACACATTTTAGTTTTGAAAGCTTTGTAAAAATGTTTTGGGTGAAGATATAAATAATGGTAGAAATGTTTTCTTCCCCTCTGTTGACTTTTCCTTGGCATATGAGTTTATTGCTAATGTTCATCTATAGGACTGTAGTTGATAGTAGTAGATGTAGAAAGTGATTAAAATCTTTACACTTGACCAATCTCAACTTTATTTTGAATCCAGGAACTTTGTGGTTTATGAAGTGCTGCGAGAAGATGAATTCTCCCCTTTGAAAAATGCTGATAGCCAAAATGGCAAGGACAATCCCACCACTGCAAGACACTCCTTGATGTCACTGCATCAGTGTTGGGTTCTCAATGCTGGTGGACACTTTGTGGATGAAAATGGAACATGCCTGCCAGCTATTCCACGGTTAGAAAATTTGACCTTCCCCTAATCTGTAGTTTGCATGTAATTCCAGTTGAACTGAGAGAACATACATAGTTGTGTTACCAATGTTCCAATTGGTAAAATTCCAAACCAGATTTTGCAGCATGCTTCCTGATGTATAATATTATGTTTAACTTTAATAGATTAATGTATTGCATGCCTAAATAATGAGGTCTCATAGCAACATAAAATTGCCACAGGTCTATTAGTTATAACTGTAAAATATGCATAGCTTTAGAGGTTAAATTTGCATGAAAATGAATGGAGCTCTTCAGTAATGGGATCCTACCTTAGTCACGACTGGTTTGGGGTGATGGCATGTGTGCATACATGCACGCGCACCCCTAATGTATGCACTCCTAACAAGCCAATCAGTTGAGAGGATGAAGAAACGAAAAGCTAGGAACGACCCTCCCGTGTGCTTTTTGATCTTTTATCCTCTCAGCTGATTGGAGGCTTTTTTTTTTTAACTACTGGTTCATTGAACCGGTCTGATGGTAGCATACTACCACTGAAGCTCTTGCATTTGGAAAACGATTTCCACGCAAAGCAATTCCAAATTCAAAGTAGATACAGAACAATTAAAGCCCTGAAAAATAACTTGCCGAGGTTATATTTCCCTTGCGCGGGCCAGCCAGGCTTCCTTAAAAGAGGACTGAAACATTCATATCTGTAACCCATGGCAATGAAGCTTTGTGGTCATTTTCTGTGCATCTTGGGATCTTTGTTCAACAAAATACAGGTAGTCCTCAACTTACAATTGAGCCCAAAATTTCTGTTCATAAGTGAGCCATTTGTTAACTGACTTTTGCCCCATTTTATGATCTTTCTTGCCACAATTATTAAATGAATTGCTGCAGTTGTCAATAAGTTAATAACACCGTTGTTAAGCGAAGGTGGCTTCTCCATTGACTTTGCTTGTCAGAAGATCACAAAAGATGATCACATGACCTGGGGAAATCACAACAGTCATAAGTATGAACCAGTTGTCAAGCATTGATCACATGATTATGGGGATGCTGCAAGGTCGTAACTGAAAAATAAGTCACCTTTTTCAGTGCTGTTGTAACTTTGAACATTCACTAAATGAACTGTTGTGAGTCGAGCACTAGCTGTACAGAGTTGCTCTCTAAATGAGAGAGAAAGCAAAGGAGAACTAAGTTTGCTTGGAATTCTAGTTATAGAACAAAGTAATCTGAATAACAGAGTTCCCTTCAAAAAGACAGTGCAGTGTTTTTCAAATTTGGTGATCTTTAAAATATATAGTCTTCAATTTCAGAATTCGCCAGCCAGAATGCTGGTTGGGGAATTCTGGAAGCTGAAGATTAACACCTTAAAATTTCCTAGTTTGAAAATGCTGGTCTAGTCTGTGTACACCCTGTCTGAGTCCAGAGTTTAAACATGTACTTTTGGAGAGAGAAAGTTTTTTGAAAGAACAAAATCACAATAAAAAAGGAGCTTTGTGTGTGAAAAAGCAATGAAGAATCAAAATAGCATGTCCGTATGAACTACAGGAAGAACTGCAGGAAATTTAGATCTCAGTTTAAGGTTTCCCTTCCTGAACTAGCCATTAAATTGTTATAAACTAACCCCATTTGCTTGTCACCTAAATGCTCTCAAACATTTGACTTTGAAATCTTGCCTCCTCAGTTATCTTTCTTGGGAGAGATGGCAATAGTTTATTTGTTTTGATGTAGGAAGAACAGTAAAGAAGAAAATGTCAGATGACATGGTATAGTGTTAAAAGCTCATCACCTTTATTACATAGCAAGAAAGTTTCTGATACAAATTTTCATCTGGCTCTAAAAATGTCCCAAGAAATCATATTGGAGTTGAGTGTCAAAGTCCAAAAAGATCATGATTGAAGAAAGATATCTGAAATTTAAGGAAAGGCAGTGTTTTGTTCTTCAAATATTGCTGAACTAAGCATTTGCAACATCCCTCATTATTGCTAAGCTGGGTGCAACTTTGGGAGTGACATTTTAGCAACATATAGAAAATCACATGTTACTCAATATTGATATCAAATTGATATCAGAGATCCAATTTGGTCTAGTGGTTAAAGTAACAGGCTAGAAATCAGAAGACAGTGAGCTACTCCCTTAGGCTGGGTGGCCTTAGGCTAGTCACTTTCTCTCAGCCCAATTCACCTCACAGGGTGGTGGTTGTGGGGAAAGTAGAGGAAGGAAGGAGTATTGTGTGTGTTTGCCTCCTTAACTTATTTATAAAAAATAATAATGGTGAGTTATAAATTAAAAATAGGGTTTTGGATAAAAAAAAGCTGCCGTTCAATTCAATGTACAGGTATTCCTCAACTTACCACCACATAATTTTTGGGATCAGAATTTTAGTCACTAAGTGATGTCTTTGTTAACTGAGTCATCATATGAGTATACCCAATTTTATGACCATTTTTACTATGGTTGAGCAAATAACTACATTTTTAAAGCAAATCATGCATTAAGCAAATCTGGCTTCCACTATTGACTTTTGTAGAAAACCATAATCATGTGACTGTAGAATGCTGCAGCCATGGTTAAATGTGAGCTGGTTACCAAGCACCCAGATTGTGATCACATGACCATGAAGATGGAACAATGGTTATAACTTTGAACACAGATCGTAAGTCATTTTTCAGCGCTGTAGTAATTTCAGACTGTTGTTAAACAAATGGTCATAAGTTGTGGACTACCTGTTTGCCTCCAACCTCCTTCTGAATAGACAGATAGAATCTGCCCACTCCATTCTTCCCATATCATAGAAAGACCCCTTTTTAGATTTGGCACACCCCTCAATTTTGTGTCCCTGCTCATTAATCCTTTTTTTTCCCCATATGACAGCAACACAAATGGAAGGTCAGATGTGATCCAAGCTGATGCCAATCCCAAGTAAATATACTGTCTCGGGCCGCTGGGAATGCATGGTGACGGGTCTGCTTGGCTACTGGCTAATACACCTCTCCATAGCATGTAGGGTCTTGGTATCCATCTTTTTATTTGGTATTAAAAACAACAAACAATTCTTACTTATTTCTTGGGACCTCTGAAATAATGGCCAGTGGTTACCTTAGATTCACTTCTTGGAAGACTTTAGTCTGCATGTGTAGAGCTTTTTTCACGTCTATAAAATCTGTGGCTTTTTAAATTTTAAGTAATGAGCTTTGCTGGCGGGCTGCACTGAAAACATAACACTGTTGTTGCTGTTGTTGGAATGGGATAGAGAAGAGATGCTAAAGCATAATGCTGCACCTGCAGTGTGTTTTTTTTTTAAATCTGGGGTGTGCAGGGAAGTCTGTGCAAAAGTATGGCTTTGGATGTTCTTTTTACTACATAAATCCTACTGAATTCTACTTTTCACCTTGGGAGCAAGGCAGAGGTGATATTCAGCAGGTTCTGACCAGTTCTGGAGAACTGGTAGCGGAAATTTTGAGTAGTTTGGAGAACCAGCAAATACCACCTCTGACTGGCCCCGCCCCCATTTATTATCTGCCTTCTGAGTCCCAGCTGATCAGCTGGATCTTCTTTGGTTGCTCTGCATAGGAGAATGGAGCTAGAAAGCAGGTTAGTGGAGTGGGGAGGGAATGGGATTTTGCAGTAACCTTCCCCCTGGAATGGGGAGGGAATGGAGATTTTACTGTATTCTTCTCCTGCCATGCTCACCAAGCCACGCCTATAGAACTGGTAGTAAAAATTTTTGAATCCCATCACTGGAGCAAGGAAAATGGAGAATATAAGGGTCTTCAAACTAGATTATGAAGAAAAAGAGATCATAGGAAAAGGAGCATTAGTGAATGAAGAGGGCAGTAAAGGAAGCGATCCAAAGGCGACTGAGGACAGAATAGAGGGGTTTCTTATTTATAGGTATTGAATAATTCCTGGATATTATTTTGTATTTATAGTTGTTCTGTCATAAATGACACTGTTTTGTCTTACCTGAAAGCCAGTCTTGTAGGAAGAGGTAAAAGATACAAGATTCTGGTCAACAAATGTATTGGTTCCGTACCTTTAGAAGTAGCTCATTCTGTCTTGGTTATTCATTGAGAGTGTTAATTGCACTGCCCAGTACAAAAAAAAAGGGTAACTAGAGCTCTTTCGCCCCACCCAAGCTCCCTGAAGTGAATTTTACTATTTGTGATTGTTGGAGATCTAATCAGGCCCATTATTTGTCACTTTACAGAGATGTGTATAATTATCAGAATGTACAAATAATAGCATTTTAAATGTGCTAGTTATTTTTTTGTGTCTTTCTGCCCAACACCTTTAGCTCCCAATTTTCTGGCGGGCATCACAGGACTTTGGAAAGAAATCATTCTCTAGACACACATCTTTATTGATTTTATCTTTAAAGAACATTGAGAAAACAATTCTCATCTTTCCAATAAAACTTGGGAGTGAGGTTTCCTTCTTATTCATGCTGTGACCTAGGGAAAAGGGTATATTTTAATATCTGATATTCTCCAAAGCTAAACACAAATCATGTGAGCCACCTTCTTCCGCTTTCAATTCTTTGCAAAGGGAAGATTTGAATACTGGGAAAGTTTTCTTTTTTAGATTCAGGTAGTCCTCAATATATGAGTATAATTGAACCTGAATTACAATCAATGGTCACTGCGGTCATAAGTGAAGGCATCATATGACCAGATCATTATATTTTAATATTTTTTGCTGCAATTGAAACTGAAAGTAATTCTGGAAACCAGCAAAAAACATTGCAGATGATGGTCATGTGACATGGGACATTGCAAACAGCCATAAAGATGGGCTAGTCACCAAATGCTTAAAATGCAGATCACATGACGATGGAGGTGTTGTAGCTATCATAACTTCAAAAACAGGTCTTAAGTGGTTTGGGGGGGACTCTCTAACCTAGAACAGTTGTTAAATGACCAGTCATAAGTTGAGGACTAGCTGTATCTACATTTTCCTTGCACTCCAGTTTGGAGGATGTAAAAAAAAAACCAAACTGTCTCCTACTGTTATTTTTCCATCGGTGTAAGTAAAAAAAGACACTTTTCATTCTGTGTTTCCTAGAAAACTCAACCAAGAGGTGATATATATACAATATATCGTACTGCAGTTTGGAAAATAGTGGTTTCTCCTGTTCTTTTTTCCCAAAGTTGAAATATTTTTTGTCTTACATAAACTTTGGGAGACAGGAATTCTTCCTCATATGTTTGGAGATTTAGAACAGAGAAGAAATGACTGCTGAAAACCTTTCATTTTTCTTAACATATGCACAAAAGGAAAACATTGAATTGTGCTGTACTTCTAGTGATTTTGCGGTCATGTCTATGTAATTTTTTTGCAGCAACAGAGGACTGATTTGAATCCAAGTCTGTGGTTTTTTGTTGTTTTTTACTTTCTAGTCTACTCTACAGACCTAATAAATATTCTATTGCTTCTTATCACTGTGTCATCACCATGTCTGCTCTGCTTATCTTTTAAGATCAATCCAAGCCATCTAGGTACTTCCACTAATTCACTGAACATCTGCATACCTCAGCAAATAAAATATTTTTTTTCCTATCAGTGAGAAAATATTTCTAAGAACAAATTTCTAAGAACAAATAGAGATAAGCTGATGAGACAGAGATGAGATGAGATTTTGAACTAGCCCCCTAGTTGGGCAGTACAGTATTCTTATCTGGACACATAGTATGCCTGGATATGCAATAACATATTCTTTGGGAGTATTGGATAAGTATGGACCCAATGATAGACTCCTGTTGGCATTTTGTGATTTCAATGAAGTGGTTATATTTTTTTCTGTACTGACATTTATTTTATTTTTTTATTAAATTTATATACCGCCCATCTTACTAATCTCTGTGACTCTGAATAGAACATCTTCCTTTCAATCAACTATCTTGTTAAGAATTCATCAGTTGATTCTTAAACATGATGGGCAAGCATCTTTATGCAAGAGCAGAAATAGAGTAAGAAATAGTGGATGAAAGAAATTAAAGGCACATAATAAGAGCTAAAGAAGAAGAAATAAAATTAGTTTACACTGAAATTTTACACTGAAATTTCAGTTTGCACTGAAATTTATATCTCTGCAAACCTTTGCTTCCCCCATATCTGAATACTGATTTATAATTGCTTTTTGCAGTTGAAACTCCTGCTGAGCCTTTCACTCCTCACATACTCACTGACCCACACAATACTTATTGTACATCCCTGCAACCCTCTCTGACCCATATGACATCTTTCATGCTACCATGTGCATCCTTTCCAGCTCTTATAGTACCTCTTATGCATGCTTGGGAGCCTTTGCCCCCTCTCTCCAATTTGCATGATGCCACACGTGCACCACCATGTACCCTTTTGCACCTTCCCTGACCCACATGGTGTCTCTTGTGCATGCCTTTTCCTTCCCCACATCCCTACGTACCCTCACTTTCTCCACCCAACAGCAGCTACTTGCCTGCCTGCCAGCCTGGAACTTCCAACTTCCTGACAGGTTCCCCATTGACTTTTCTTATGGGAAGTTGGCAAGAAATGTTGCAGTGGTGCTGAAATGGCCACAACTCTGCCAAACTTCAATCCCACAAGAGTAATGGGTCCTGAATTTTGGATGCAATCTAGAAGTTAGCAAATTTGAGGTAACTTGTTTCAGAAATTGTTGCCCTTACGATGAACCGCTTAGCACCATTGAAAATTGCAAGTCGACACAAGACTTTTAATAGTGAATAGATACAGTATGATACTAAAAATTGAGAGTTGCCTAGGTTTCAATGTTTCTCTTATTTTTCCTGGGAAAAAATGATATTTCTCAAAATATTGTCTCTCTACCTAGTGCATATCTCTCTCTCTCCCTCTCTCTCCATCTCCTCTCACATTGCATTCTGTTAATACTAATAAGATTTCTGGAGCACTAAAAACAAGTTTCATGACAAGAGCAGAGAAAGACATTCATGCCTCAACAAGAGTTTGCCATGCACACAAATAATATAGGAGTATAGGTGTGTTTCTCATTTTGAACTAACACCTTTTCTTTATAATTTTTCCTTAGTTTGAAAGATGCAAATGACTCGCCAATTCAGTGTGAGATTTCTCCTCTTGTCTCCTATGGGGGTGAAGTAAGTTACTATGGTATTCTGAATTCTTTTTCTCCTTCCCCTGCATTCTCAACGCTCTGTCCTAAAGTCACAAAACTGCTTTAAGGATGATAACATAAATAAACCCTGGTGGTACAGTGGTTAGAATATAGTATTGCAGCCTAACTCTGCCCACTGCCAGCAGTTCGATTCTGAATGACTGAAGCCTTCTACCCTTCCACCCTTTACCTTTTGGTAAAATGGACCCAGATTGTTGGGGGCAATATGCTGACTCTGTAAACCACATAGATAATGCTTTAAAGCACTGTAGAGTAGTATATAAGTCTAAGTGCTATTGCTAAATATAAATACAGATGATAGGGCAAAGTTGAAACAAGTAACCTCTGTGAAAGGAGTGTGATGTAATAACGGAAAGTTGATGTTCCTGTGGCTCATGGCAAAAGTCCTGGGCATGTAATCCTTGTTTCCCATACTTGGATGGAATTGTGAGTAAAGAAGGATGTTTAATTGCTGAACGCTTGTGTTACAAATTTCAATGGTCCGTATAGACTCATTGGTGTTAATATAACTACAGTATACACAATATATTTATGGATTACTACTTCATTCCTACTTGATATTGGGAATTGTGTTATATTATTGTAAATTAGACTGCTAAACTTGCTAGCCTACTCCAATAGCTAAAAATGCAGCTTTAAAACATCACTTTTACAAAACTCTTTCATAGAAAATCGAGTAAGAAGCTAATTTCAATGTTGTTGCAAGTTATTATAAGGAGGCTTTCATCAAAACCTTTCTCATATACTATAATTATGCAACAGTACAAAGGTTTAATTGGACTTTACTAGGTCTTGTGAGCTTGAAGGTTTAACATGAATATATCAAGTGCTCCTAACACTTGATTTTCATCCCCATAATAATCCTTAATGGAGGATGATAATACCTTAAGCATATAGGAGGAGTCTCGGTGGCGCAGTGGTTAGAGTGCAGTACTGCATGCTACTCCTACTGCAATTTGGCAGATCAAATCTCACCAGGCTCCATCCTTCTGAGGTGGGTAAAATGAGGACCCAGATTGTTGGGGGCAATATGTTGACTCTGTAAACCACTTTGAGAGGGCTGTAAAGCACTATATAAAGTGGTATATAAGTCCAAGTGCTATTGCTGTATACCTAGAAAATGGGATTTACAAAGCTGTATTTAAGGCCATCCAGTACAGTCTGAACCGGTATTTGAAACTGATTCTCTCAAAGTCCAAACTGTATATTAGATTACATTTGATGGTTAAATTTGCTGTACTAATACTAAATTTATCCTGACTAGTTTCTGAGTGTTTCCTTTTTTCCTAGGGATTAGTGGAGTTGGTCAAAGACAAAGAATTCCATGCTCCTTTGATGATAGACCAAAGTGGGATCCACGAACTTGTGAAGAATGGTGTCTGAAATGTCCAGGAGAGATCATCTTTCTGGTCCGAGATTTTATGATCCTTTTGTATCAGACTGAGTATTTGAACAAAGGTTTCACTATCGCCTTGAAGAATCTTCACTCAAATTGAGTTTTCTTAAAAATCAGTAGTAGGCTACAAATAAGAAAAAATACAAATATTGATTTCATCTTGGAATATTGGAAATAACTATTTATATAATTCTTTAATGTTTTAAATTGTTACTGTTTCAAATTGCAGCACCTATTTTGTTACATGCTGTAGTGTTTGAAGACATCAGCATTTTCTTCCAAGTGCTTTATTACACCTGTAAATGGTCTTAAGTGGTACGAAGGTTGGGACACTTACATGAATTCTTATTTTTAAGTTTGGTTTTTGCATTTGGTTCCTATGCTTTACAAATAATTATATCTTGCTGGAATTGCACAATTGAAACACTAAAAAATAATACAATTGAATTAAAATGAATTAAAATGTTTTTCCTAATATAATGTTTCTTGAAACTTCTTTAATACTTGACTTAAATTTATGTTAGGGCAGAGGCTATAAGATATATGATAATGAGAGACTGATACGTTTTTTTATATTTTTGTGAAAAGTGCTCACTGCAGTCAGTGAGGATCTAAGGAATGTATTCTCTTCCCAAGATTTGTATATAGAACAAGGATACAATAGAGACTCTCTCTTGAAACTAAGGAATCATTGCAGGAAACAAGCACTATTTAAATTTCTTCTCAAGCTGAGTTAGAATGCAAAGATAGAGTGCTGACAGCCTAGTCGATATTCTGCCCACTCCCCCCAAAACATGTTTCTTTTGGGGAAATTTCCTTTCATCAAATGCTTTGGAATATTATTTTGGTATTTTAACCAAAATATAGACAGCTATTTGTGGGATGTTAATTTCCAGAGATTGCTCTAACAGACATAAAAATACAGAAGAGACAGGGATTCATGCAAATGATGTTAAGATTCAAATTTTTTAACAACCGGTTCTGTGGGTGTGGCTTAGTTGGTGGGCATGGCTTGGTGGTCATGTGACTGTCTGGGTGTGGCCAACTCAACATCACTCACATCAAGGCATGCATCTCCTCACCTGGCTTCTCATGACTGTGGGGATGCTGCAATAGTCGTAAGTGTGAAAAATGGTCTTAAGTCACTTTTTTCAGTGCCACTGTAACTTTGGTCACTCCACACAAGCAAAGTAGCAGCAAAGGAGGGGAAAAAAACTCCAGAGAAGTTCCTGAGACAGGAAGTTTAGTCCTGCCAAGAACGTAATAAGGGTTAACGGAGAGGCAGTTTCTGTAAGCAACACCAGAATGTTTCCTTCCTGCCTTCCTTACAGGATTAGGCCAGTAATTTCTTCAAACAACTGGTTCTCTGAACTGCTTAGAATGTTTATAACCGGTTCTAGCGAATAGGTGCGAACCTGTAGAATCCCACCCCTGGTTAAAACCCTATTCATTTCTTTTCAGTTTGATTTTGAGCTGCATTTAAAAGAAATTAAATCACAAAACTTTAAAAATTATGTTCGTCTCAGACCTTACACAGTATCTGGTCTTTTTTGAAACTCTGTAAGAGATGGATGGGTGGGTTGGATGGTCAGTTAATTAATTTGGGTATTAGATGTGATTCATCCATGAAGATCAATACATTCAGTTGCATGATAATAGGCCTAAAATGAACTTCCTTGGTACTTCTAACTTTCTGTCTGCCACTAGTGATAAAATTTCATGTCCAAAATATTTTGCTTGATAACAGATAAATTCACATAGCCAGCTTCTGTGAACTTTTATTAACAATTCAGTTATATAAATATTGATCTACGGTTCAGCTACATGAATATTGTTCAGCTGTATCATGAAAAATGTTTTCAAAGATATGATTATGAAATTCAAATGGCAGGCAAAATATTTTGATGGGCAAAAACCAGACAAGAACCATCTCATCTACCCAGACGTGTAATTAAAATGTGAAATTGCAGTGTTCAGAATTGCTCATTCTGAAGAACTTGGTTAATCCCGCATGGGATATGTTTGCCAAATGAAACTTAACTGAGTGAAAAGTATGTTGCAACGTTGGAGTAAAGAATTGAGTGTATTTAAAATAGCATTTCCTGTGAAATGGGAAAACTGTTTAAATAAATATGGAAGAATGAATAATTTGGGGGGAAAATTGGAAGTTATTTTCAATTGCTATTTATATTTACAGTAGGAGAAATATTAGCCAGATTTGATCCATGGATATATGGACATAGATTGGTGGTGGTGTAAGCAGGATTTTAAAAAAATCCATTGGTTGGAATCACATGCTAAAATATTACATTCAGCAATAAGAAGCAAGCTAGGCTGAAATTAGCAAATTTCTGAGACGAAATCCGACTCTCAAAAACGTCTTGCATGGCCTGCAAAAGCGGGTATGTATCCACCTTCCTCCTGGTCAGCTGATTGGATTGCAAGGCACAATTTTTGTTGGTAGATCGTAAGAAGTTCCCTGTATTTAAGACATTCATGCATTCTCATTCCCATTTGCAAGAAATGCAAATTGTTCCGGTTTTTTTCTTTATTCCCAGCAATGCAGAAGCCCTGGAAAGAATCTGCTGTATTTGAGACACATATTACAATGCACAATATAATGCTGCTCATCTTATTTGAGTCCAAATAAGGACTTGGATGCTGATTGCACATATTTTTGATTGGTAGAGGGCAACAGTGAAAGCTTCCTTTTATATTAGAACCCATAAGCATAACGGACACTTCTAAAAATAAATGATAGGTGAAAATCCAAAGTGAAAAAAATCCTTTGTAGCACATCTGTTCCATAGATGTACAAATAAAAGATAGAACATAGATTTCTTCATGGAACTAGCAATGTGGGGAAAGGATACCTCAGCAATTTTGAATACTAACCTGAAGTAGTTGGAGTGGCAATAAAGCCTCTTGGAATGACAGTCAAATGAGGTAGACCCCAATTTTCTGACGAGTCATTCCATTTCCACAGAGCAGCAAACCTGGTAAGATACTTCAGAAAGCAAAATAAGTACAGTAGCAGGAGGACAAATAAAATACAAAGAAAAGAAGCATTTGAGAAAGGAAGATGAAAGCAACCAACTTGAATACAAGTATTGTATGTGAAACATTTGACAACTTTTAATCTTATTTTGTTTATAAGGTTAACTCCTTAAAGTAATGAGCACAATGGAAATGATTCCAGGGCACCTTGAGAAGAGCTGCTTCATCTGGGCTATGGAAATCATTATTTAGAAGTACTCTTAATTTTCCTCTAATTACACTGCTACTGCTTTGGGGATTACTCTTGTTCTCCAACCACCTTCCTTTTTCAATTTACTGTAGATGTCTCAGAGTGTCCATACTTCAACACGAAAGCCCATGTGCTTTGTCAAATTAGCAGTATTACAGAAATCCCACAATGAGGATGCATCTGTCAGACCTGCTCCTTTCCTAGATCTCTAGAAAAAAAAAGACCCTCGACTTCATTTGGTTGAAGTGACAGTTTTGTTTCGTTTTTTTTACTAAGGATTGCTGCCTGCAGTAAAAGCATGCTAGAACTAAAGTTCCCATGCAAAAGGTTACAAACCTCACCCCTTTGTCCCAGCCCTCCCCTCTTGACCAATTCATCTTTGGCCGATGCTGTTTTGTGAACCATGTCAAGGTTTGGAGCAATCCAAATTCCATTCCCAAGCATCATAGCCTGGCACAGGCTGGTTTCTTGCACCTCTGGTTTCCATTAAACTGTGAACCTTCTTCTCTTTTTCTCATCAATGTCCCATACATATTTATTGTCCATTTGCTCTCCTTCCCCTCCCCCCTAACAGTTGATGCCAGGATGCTGCCAAGGCACCAAGCCAAAGATGATAGAGATGGCAGCATCTGTGAAATAGTTAGGATAATAGCTCTTTGTTAAAATCACAGTTGAATTTTATATTCATTCATTCTCCTATGAGCTGTCCAGAGCATCCAGTAGCAGGAGGTGCTGCAGTCTCTGGATGTCTAGGCTGGGCTTAATTTGTGGAACGCTCCTCCTCCTCCACGGGACTCCTCCCCAGCGTTCCCTCCCCAGTTTTTTGTCAGCCTTGTGAGAGATAGGCAGTGCTTGGATTCTTCCTTGGCCGAAACAGGAAAAAATTCTTTTGTTGCGCAGGTTTGACAGTTAATCCGCTTGTCTTTAGCCTTCTTTTCCTTTCCGATTTATCAAACTGGCTTCGCATTGTAGAGATTGCAGCCAGACAGGTCTGAATTAGGGACAGCACAGGTCGGCCCAAAGTGGCAGGAGGGTTTCTTCGTGCTGCTCCGTGCCCCCTCCCCACAGCTGATATTCAACCCATGCCATCTTTGAACGATTGCTGCAGCCCTCTTTTCCCTTTAATTGACCTGCGGCGTGACTTTTTCTACAAACCGGTCATATTGCTCTCAAGCCCCCCAAAAACGCCATTTGCGTGGAGAATTCAAACTCTTGAGAACTTTCTCCACCTTTTACACCACGCTTAGTTTTAATAGAAAAAGCACCGCGGCTATTCATGTCACCAAGGTGGGAAGATTGCTGCTGAGGAGCCGCGCCAAAAAGTTAATGGCGGAGGCCATTGGTGCGTCAAAACCTCATGTCGGCTGCAAACGCTGGTTTAGGAAGATCCTTGAGCTGTGTGAAGGTAAGTACTGCTCAGAGCAACAAGTTCCCTTCAATATTCTGGAACTATTTGACCTCGGTACGTCTCTTGGTTTCATTTCGAGGGCTATTTCTTACATTTTTATCTGTTGGCTTACCCTCACAAGCCCAAATTAATCTCAGTGCACAAAACAGCGAGCACCAGCCTGCGTCCACCTGTGCGTTAACGCTGTTTGAAGGCCCCTACACTCTTATCAATCTGGGCCTTTAGGCATCGCAATTTGGCTTGTTTGGCTTCAACTTTGCACATAAATGTTGTGTCTTATACTGATATATATATAATATATATATATATTATATAATATAGTATATATATATCGTATATATATATAATATATAATATATATATGTGTGTGTGTGTTTGTGTTGTGTGTGTGTGTGTGTGCGTGTGTGTGTGTGTGTGTGTGGTTTTAAGCTCCTCGCGGGTACTACATTTGTGCTGTTTAGCTTCTTCGCGGTATTTCCCACATCATTGGTAGTTCTGTTAAAGTTGGTAGCAACGTTTCTGCCCGAATCCACTTCTGCCATCCATCCAGGCTTTCTAACTACTCCATAACAAGATATATGTCTCATACGATATATATTCCCCTACAGAAGCCTGATGATGGCAGATGAGATCTGCTGAACCGTTGCTACAACTTTACAGAACTTACCAAATGACTGGGATAATACCCGAAGAAGCTGAACTGCATTCATGTAAGTACCCGCGAAACTTAAAAAAAACATATTTATATATGTTTTCTGAGGTTTTTCCCGGGTATTTGGATGTGAGATCTTTGGTTTTCATTTAGAGTAACTGCCCTCCATGTCAGTACAACGAGTACCGTAACATGAAAGAGGCTGCACCAGACCCACACGCCAGTGGAGTGCCAACACAAGATGTTACCACACACTCCACCTAGAAACAAGACTCAACCCACACAGAAGATTGAGACACGACCATGGACCAAGAGCTGTACCGCAGTGGCACCACTACCTGCTTCAAACCCTCTGACGCCATACAAAGAAGCGAAACCTGACACCACCATGAAGATGTGGCACGAACAGCAAACGCAAAGCCGAAACAAACAGGATCACGAGCTCTAACAAGCTCCAATCCCCAGCAACTAAGACTAACCTAAGCAAACCAAAGCCCTCACCTGAACAGAACCCCCCGCAGCCAACAGTACAATCAGCCAACCCCCCTACCCATGAAAACACCCCACCAATCAGAACACAGTCAGCCTCAACCCAAATCAGTCACACCCCCACTAGCAATTAAGGAAGAAGCAGCTGCAAGCTCACATACTCTGAGAAGTTAGCAGAGCCGAAGAAACAGCCTGAAAATGATGATATGAGACTTCATCGACACGTTGCCTAGATAACTTCCATTTACGCAGGAAAAACGCAGAATAACCAAGAGATCCGACATCTATATATGTGTGTGTGTGTGTGTGTGTGTGCCTGTTCAGCTTCTTCAGGTATTATCCACGTCATTTTAGTGCTTTTTAACGTTGTATCAATGTTTAGTAGAATCTCATCTGCCTCCATCAGGCTTCTGTATTTGAGTTGTATGTGGCGTACAGGGCTTCAATCGGCGCCTTTTTTGTTTACTATTTTTTTTAATTTTTTTGGAAAGGGCCCGCCCCTCAGCCTACTGTTGTCCCAGGATTGTTTTTTTTTAACATCCTGATGGTTGGGAGTCTTGGTCTGTGTTATTGTTCTTTGGAGTTTGTTTGATTGGTAGTTTCTGGTTTCTTCTGTCCTGTTTTGTGGCTGCATTGGCTGGCAAACTGTGTTCCTGTATTGGGGGCTTTCAGTGCAGCTTGGCTTCGTGTAGAAAGGACGGCTATTATCTATTTCGGTAAGCTAGGTTTATCTGGGTGCCTAGCTGGGGTGTGTTTGAGCTGGAGGTACAAAAGGGAGTCTGTTTGTGCCCAGGTGTTTGCCTGGCTTGTGTGTGGAGATCTTTCTATTTGAGAGAGCAAGGGTCCACAATGTTGACAGTCTGGTGGAATCATCTTCTTCTATTCATAGCTTCCAGGTCTTTTTTTCAATCTCTATGGCTTCTCTGATGGATTCCTGTGGCTGGGGTTTTTCCTATAGTGGCTAGGGTTTTTGGGTGCATTGCAGTTTTGATGTGTGACCTGTGAGTTTTCATGTGTTTGACTAGTGAGGAGGTGTGTTCCAAATGGTTTGGAAAACCTGCCCTCATTCAATAAACGAGTACCTAACATGAAGAATGACACCAGTACACCCACAAAACCCACGAGTGCCACACAAGATGTTAACCCACCACACTTCCACCTAGAAAAAAAAGAACTCAACCACACAGAAGAATGAGACACGACCATGGAGCCAGCAAGCTGTCCGAGTGGCACCATACTGCTTCAACACCCCTCTGACCCATACAAGAAGCGAAACTGACACGCCACCATGAAGAATGTGGCACGACACAAACGCAAAGGCCAAACAACAGGATCACAGCTCAACAAGCTCAAATCCCCAGCAACTAAGACTAACCTAAGCAAACCAAGCCCTACACCTGAACAGAACACCCCCCCAGCCAATCAGTAACACAGCCAACCCCCTACAATTGAGAACACACCCCCACCCAATAGAACCAGTCAGCCTCCACGAAAATCAAAGGTCATCAGCCCTTTACATACTAAGACAGGAAAAAAGCAGCTGCTAAGATCAATTACTTAACTGAGAAGCTGACAGAGGTCCGAGAAGACAAGCCTGAAAATGACCTGAACAATGAGGAACTTTCATCGAAACGTTGCCTAGATACTTCCAATTTTATTTACGCAGGCAGAAAACACCGAATAACCAAAGATCACATCTATATATGTGTGTGTCGTGTGTTGTGTTGTGTGTACCTTCGTGAGCGTCACGCAAGTTTAGTGTGCATTTTTTACAGTTGTATCAATGTTTAAGTAGAATACATGATCTGCCATCATCAGGCTTCTGTATTGGAAGTTCGTATGTGGGTCAGGCTATCAGCAAGCGTTACTTTTAAGTTTGAGGCTAGCCTACTGATTGTTCCAGCATTGTTTTTTTTCATCTGATTGGTTGGGAGTCTTGTTATTGTTCGTATGCGGAAGTTTGTTTTGATTGGTGTTTCTGGTTTCTTCTGTCTGTTTTGTGGCTTTGATTGGGTGGCAAAACAACTGTTGGTTCCTGTATTGGGGGCTTTCGTGCAGCTTGGCTTCGTGTAAAGGACGGCTATTATCTTATTCGGAACTAGTTTCATCTGGGTGCTACTGGGGTGTGGTTTTGAGCTGGAGGTTACAGAGGGGAGTCTGTTTTGTGCCAGGTGTTTGCCTGGCTTGTGGTGTGGGAGATCTTTCTATCTTGAGAGAGCAGGGTTCCAAATGGATGACAGTCTGCGTGGAATCATCTCTTCATTCATGCTTCCAGGTCTTTTTTCAATCTCTATGGTTCTTAGATGATTCCTGTGGCTGGGGTTTTCTCTATAGTGGTAGGTTTTGGTGCCATTGCAGTTGTGTTGGTGACCTTGTGGTTTTCAATGTGGTTGGACTAGTGAGGGAGGTGTGTTCAAAGGTTTGGAAACTGCCCTCATTAATA
>BHFT01065387.1:0-16176 GCA_004320025.1 Laticauda laticaudata | reverse complement strand
TAACAATGGATGGAACATTTTGCTCGTCCGCTGTGTCCTTTTTGCATCCGTTGGGCAGTGTGACATGGGCTTTAATAAGGTAAATTAAAGAAATAAGAAAATCCTCATAGTGGCTGGTGATCAACTGCTACTCAAGAGGAAATGAAAATACAATGTAGAAAGAAATTATAAACATTATTACTTAATAGGATGATTTGTTTTTCCCAGTCTAGATCAATATGTGGAAGGATATGAAAGCATACAGCTTTTCTCCATGAACGTAACCAACACTTTATATGCCACTTGCACACACAGTGTACACAATAACAGCTCTGTGGATGCCCCTATGCGGAGCAATTAACTGCATGGTAGACAGCTTGGATAAACTGCAAATACAGTGCAAGGAGAATTAAGCCATTTTGGATCTTCTCAATGGAACTCAGCTATTGGGCTTTACATGTATGTGTTGGTCTTGAGCAAGTAATTAATACACAATGCATTTGGCTTAGCTATTATTTGCTTATATTCTGCTAAAGGGAAATTTATTGCGAAGAAACTGAACTTATTTGGATGATTGATATGCCCTAACAAAAAAGAGCAAGAAAAAAGACAGCAAAGTCAAATAATTGGTTAAGGTTTGAAATTATTGGGCTGCAACCTGGGATAATCAACACATGGAAACAAGTAGCTGAAAATTAAACTTCTTGGGAATTAATAATTATGTTTCAAAGTGGTACTGCTATTAACTCTTCAGGAATTGTCATTGGGATCAAGGTATGAAATATTACTAGTGTTTCATAATATGTAATTCTGCATTGTACCTAGTGTCATGTAGAATTGCTTGAGAATTATAAGAAAAACACAATGAAAATGTTGCAGATTTTGAAACAATTATATGTCTCCATTCTGAGTATTTTCCATGATTGAATGGTCTGGAAAAATAATAACAAATAGTTCTCAGTTGTACCCACTTAATCTATTTTGTTCAAATGACCCAGAAAGAAGAATGGATTTTAATATTTAAGTGCTTATATACATGAAATCTTCATAGTAGCATGTGTTCCCCATTTAATGAAGAACTTCAACTTGATTAGAATGTTACTGCATTTCATCATTAGAGCACTTGAAATGATAAAATTGATATTTAGCTACCATTATATGTTTGATTATTGAAATTTCACTATTTATATAAGCTTCTTTAGTGACAAAGGATCCCAAACAAAGTGATTACTAGCATAGGTTTCTTAAAAATGGATCATGCAAGACAAACCTTATTGCCTTTTGTGATAATGTAATTGAAGGATCAGCAAAAGGTTTTGGACATAGTATGCGATGCATCTGACAAAGTAGACCCATGATGGTGAACTTATGGCACGCGTGCTAGAAGTGGTTCGCAGAGCCATCTCTCTAGGCACATCAGCTGTTGCCTGTTGCTCTTCCAATTTCTGGTGCTTCTTCCAGAAATGATATTGAGAACCTGGAAAGTGTACAGAAAAAAACAACAAAGATGATAAAAAGTATATCAGCTAAATCATATGATGAACATTTGAGGGAGTTAGATATGTCTAGCCTATCAAGCAGAAGGATAAGCGAGGTCATAATAGCTGTCTTCCAGTTCTTGAAGGGCTGTCATAAAGATGAAGGAATTGATTTATCCCCTAAGGCCGGGGTGTCAAACTCGCATCATCACAGCAGTGTCACATGATGTATCAGGACTTTTTCCCCCCCTTCGCTAAACTGGGCAGGGGTGGGGCTAACATGTGACACATCCGGCTTGCAGGCTTCGAGTTTGACACCCCTGCTCTAGGGCATCAGAGGATAGGAAATAAATAATGGGTGCAAGCTTTTCAAAGAGAGACACAAACTAGAAGTAAGGAGAAATTTTCTGACAGTGAGAACAATTGATCTATCAAATAGCTTGTTTCCTGGGGTTGTGGGTGCTCCACCTCTATCTGCTTAAAAACAGACTAGACAACCATTTGACTATGATGTTATAGGACTCCTGCCTTGAACATGAGCTTGGGTTAGACAATCTTCAAAGTCCCTCCAGATCTATAATTTAAATAATAAATACTCGTGCTGAGGTTTATCTCTGCATGGATAAGCATTTATATTCAATCACATGGAAATCAAAGGGGGTGTGTGATTCTATGTTTCTATCAGTCCTCTAACTGATGGCCTGAGAAGTATCTTTTCTTGAGTTTGGGTAATTGTTTCAGAATTGTCCACATAAATAATCAGACTTAATGCTTGAAAAATTCATCTGTAAAGTTAATACATTCTGATACTCTCAATTGGCATTACATAGCAATTCTTGATTTAGTGTGAAGAACTGGAAAGAAGGGATATTAATGAAAACAGAAGCATACAGGAAACAATGGAAGCACTTTTTCTTTCCTGCCTGCCTTTCTTTGGAACAATATCAGCACACATATATTTGAAATAGCTTTAATCTCTGGACAAAGAAACAAAAGATTTTTGTAGGCTTTCAAAAGGGAGAGTAGAATAAAGCTCTAATAGGCAGGTTTTACAAAACCAAACAGCCATCACAATGTAACCTTATTCCTAATAGTAGTGCATTTTTCCAGATGAAAATGTTTAATTTCCAGATGTCAAAAATATCTCATTTTCATAGACACGTAGAGGAGGCAATAATTCTTTCACAGATACAGGATGAAGAGATTTCTTATCCTTCAGGTAAAAACCTTGTATTTAAGGATGTGAATTCCAAATCCTGTATCCCTCTAAGTATTTCATTTCTACTAAATAACAGCTACACTTTTCAAAACAGATACTTATAGTGGAAAACCTGATAAAATCCTTGCTGAGCTGAATCCCTGCCAATTCTACATTACACTGCAATTACCAATCTTTAGAACTTCAATAATAGGAAACAGAAATGGAGAAATTAAAGCTAGTGGATTAAGTTGTTATAAATCACAAGCTCTCAGGACTTTATTTTTACAGAAATCATAGCAGCTATTTTCCTTTTGTTTTTTCACATTTATTCCAGAGAATCCATGCTTGTTATTGTTTTGTCCAGCAAAGTATTGAATTTTTGTAGATCACATAATCTACTAGTAATGATTTTATACACCATAGATATTCCCAAACAAAAGGACTGCTGGATAACTATAAATAATTAGGAGATAAATTAAACTCATATTAAAAAAATAGGTATATACTAGAAATCATCTTGGTAGTTTGTTAAATTAACAACAGAGCTAACTGTGTTTATGTTTAAATATAAATAAATATAGGCCTCAAGCCTAATGACTTTTTTAATACATTTTATTTCATTTTGGAAAGTTCTTCCCATCCTATCAACAAACTAGACTTTTATGAATCATCCAAAATCAAGTATAAAATTCAAATTCAGTTCATCCAGGTTAAAGTCCCCACTCTTTGATTTCTATCTGATTGAATATAAAGGATGGTTAATGCCTATCCATGCAGAGATAGACCTCAGGAGAAAAAAAATCACTTTCTGCTGAGAACTTAACAAAAGAACAAGTCCACCAAGAACAAAAACATAGGAACCATGGTGGCACAGTACTTGGAATACAATATTGCAGGCAAACTTTGTCCACAGCCTGAAGTTCAATCTTGACCAACTTAAGGCTGACTCATCCTTCCATTCTTCCAAGGTCAGTAAAATGAGGACCCAGTTGGGGGCAATATGCTGCCATTTGTAAATTCCTCAGAAGATGCTATAAAGTCCTGTGGCAGTGTATAAGACTAAGTGCTGTTGATATAAAACATAGACATAGTATACAATACAACAATTAGCGAGTGTTTTGATACCACATATCAACAATTTTTGTGCCTTAAATTTCAATATAATTCAACATCAATATACGCATAGTCTTACCCACTGCAAAATATAGCTGGGGAATGCGGGAGAGAGGAAGAGGTTGAGGAAAAAGTTACATTCTCTCTGTGGTTGCCTCTTCCTGTTTGGTGTAGCAGTATTTGATGTGTGAACCTATGGCATATATGTACTTAAGGGGGATTACTGTCAGAACACTCCAGTTATGCCTTCATGCAGACATAACGATGAAAACATATTTGGGGCATTTGTCACAATGCACAATAGGGGATCTATTCAAAGTATTTTTCATTTTTTGAACTTTTGGCTTGAACAGGGTTAATGCCTCCAGATTCTACCCAAGTTTGTTATCTGCATTTCTGCACTAGATTAAGCCTTTGTCACTTAACCATTTGTTGTCAACAATGTGTTCAAGAGTTGTGAATGACAGCCTGCCTGTCACCTCTTTTCCCTGGAAAGCTAGCATGCAGGGCTGGTTGATGCAACACCAAAATTATGAATAGTCTTTTTGAATATGATTTATTAAAACTGCCTCAATTTTTTTTTTAAATAGGTGGAATAAATAAATAATGACTGAAGTTCTACCAAAACAGGCATATAGGGAAGAGGTGAAGACTCTGGTGAACTGGTTCAATAAAAGTAACCTGGTTCTAAATGTTAAGAAAGCAAAGGAAATCATTGTAGATTTTAGAAAGAGCCAGCATAATCATACTCTACTAAGTATCAAGGATGCAGCTGTACGGATGGTCAACAGTATTAAGTATCTGGAGTGCAAATAACTAACAATCTGAACTGGTCTCTCCACATGTCATCCTTAATGAAGTGTGCAAATCAGTGTCTTCATTTCCTGCATTGGATTAGGAGAGCATAACTTTCTCCTTCTGCCCTGGCCACTTTTTTCAGAAGCACAACTGAGAGTGTTTTTATAAACTGCATTACTGTTTGGTTTGGTGGCAGTGCCTCAGATAGAAAGTCCATACAGTGGCAAGGACTGCTGAGAATATATAAGCAGGATACTGCTTATAAGTGTTTAGAGTTCAAAGCATTGTTAGAGACCCCACATACCCACTTCATGGTCTGTTTCTGTTGCACCCCTCTGGGAGGAGGTTTCAAAGTATTTCTAACAGGACTACCCTAACAGCTTTGTTCCCTATGCCATTGGTCTAGTAAACTCACAAGATTCATTTTTCTTGCCATGTACATGTATATATCCAAACTAAACTGTGTTGTTTCTCTGTGTCTTATAATATATGTGGGCCCTCTCTCAGCAGAGAGTCAGCATATTGCCCCCAAAGATCTAGGTCCTCATTTTACTGATTTCAGAAGGATGTAAGGCTGAGTCAATCTCGAGCTGGTCAGGATCGAACTGTCAAACTGCAGGCAGCCAGCAGTCTGCAGAAGTAGTCTGCAGTATTGCATTCTAACCACTGCATCACCATGGCTCAGTGAGCTAGGAAACATGCCTTCTCCATGGCAACCCCCACCTTATGAAATATTCTTCTTCCTGGAATTTGGCAAACTTCTATCCTGTTAGCCTTCTGTAAAGCTTTGAAGATCTGGCTTTTCCCTCAAGTAATGGGATAAGATTAGATGAGTGCACACCAGAAATTTGACTTGGCACCATGTTTTTGTTGCTTTTAAATGTGTTTAGTTTTATAGTTTTAACAGGGTTTATATGCTGTTTTAATTGGGAGCTGACCAGAGTTGGTTATGAGATGAATGTCTTTGTAAATGCTTTAAATCAATAAATAAGGTAGCTTTGTGTTCAGTTTGAGAAAAAATAAAAAAGGATCACAAAATTGCCAAAAGATAATTATTCCTACAGTTCCTTCTTTCCTTAATGTATGTTTGGTGAAATTATAGTTAGTACTGCAACTATTATTGTGGTGGGATTATCCTGTGAATGTCTTGATACAGTTGAGTTCAGAATGATAATTTAACTGTGTTAAATATTATTATTTTATGCTTAGGAGTATAATAAAGATAGAATGCCTTTTGACCAGATCCGGAAGCTCAGTGGCAGATTATATAGAAGAAACAATTTAGCATCTCTTCTTCATTGTGTTAATTGTTACTCTAGTTGCCCAGGAAGGAAAATTTGAACACAAGAAATCTTGCAAAAATAAACATCAGTATATTTATGACTGTCTCATGAAAATCTAAGCTTCTCAGCTAGATGGGTGTTCGCTTCAGAGGAAAATGATATGCCTTTACCATAATAAATAAATAATTTTTACTGATATAGATACAGGGGAAGAATTCTAAAAAAAAATCTCAATATGACATTCTTCAAAAGTAGAATGAATAAGGAAGACTGGTCCTGAAGCTTAACACATTTCAAAAGCCATCATAAAGGTAATTAAGCAGTGTACTGAATCATTAGCTTCAGTGGAGAGTTGGTTTTCTGTAAATCTAAACAGATATATATATATGCCTTTTGACCAGATCCGGAAGCTCAGTGGCAGATTATATAGAAGAAACAATTTAGCATCTCTTCTTCATTGTGGAGAACTCTTCTTCATCTCTTCATTCATTATATATATATATTGAAAAAGGGAAAAGCATGGATGTAGTATTTTTGTTTGTAGCTTTCCTTTTTCCTTTTGATTCTACATCCATACATTCAATTATCAAATGTATGCATTAAAGAATTCTGCCACATTAAGAAGCAGAATATGCAGAGATGTGATGAAGGCATCTGCTGAGTTGTTAACCTCAGAGAAGTTTTGGCCCTTATGGGCCTGAGCTAAGAAAAATAAAAATAAACCTAGCTGTCCCAGCTATAAACATCACTTTCTTATTCTAAACTTAAATTTATTCTAAAGAGCAAAACATGTTATAAAGCGTAATTTAAGGTCTTTCTAACAGACATTGTGAACAATGGAGGCCATTATAAAACATGTAAGAATTGAAAGACCTATCAAGTTTTCTCGTCCAAGCATTGCACACAATTCAGTAATGACTTTGTTAAAATTGGATTTCATCCCAGTTCCAACAAGAATATTAAAAAAGTGGGCTGTGAACAGGTAACATAATCTATGTGAGTTAAATTGTCTAATGGGGATATCAAATTTGCATGAGAGCTACATCATTAGCAGCCAAACAGGATGGTATTTTGTGGGATGGTGGGAGGAGAGAGAAGTTTTCCAGTATTATATTTTCTTTTGAGGATGTGGGTTTTGACCAAAATTTTTCAGGGAAATATTAATGAGTGTATGTTTGCTTTTAAATCCCAGTCCATGGGCTTTTAAAGGTAATAAGTGGTAATTCTTAGATGATTTAGCATCTTTAGCACATTCATCCTCCACAGCATTTTCTAAAGTAGGCACTAATTCTGCCTTAACTTTCTATACAGGTAGTCCTTGAGTTACAACAGTTCATTTTGTGAACATCCAAAGTGATAACAGTACTGAAAAAAGTGACTTATAACTATTTTTCACACTTAACAACCATTGTAGCATCCCCATGTCATGTGATCAAAATTCAGATGCTTGGCAACTAACTCATAGTTATGATGGTTGCAGCCAAGGGTCATGTGATCACCTTTTGTGACTTTCTACAAGCGAAGTCAATGGGGAAGCCAGATTCATTTAACAACCATGACACTAACTTAACAGCTGCGATGATTCACTTAACAACTGCAGCAAGAAAGGTCATTAAATGAGACAAATTCACTTAACAAATGTTTTACTCAGCAACAGAATGTTGGGCTCAAATGTGGTCATAAGTTGAAGACTACCTGTATATCAATAAACATTTTGTACCACTTTTTAGGGGATAACCAAAAAGCAATCATTGCTGCTGGTTTTCATCCTTCCCATTAGCTCAATGAAGAACAGATTCATTCATTCATTCATTCATTCCATCAGTCAGTCAGTCAGTCAGTCAATTAATTTATATAGACACAGATCTCAGAATTGTCCTAGAGAAAGGAGAAGAACCAGCATAAAACTGCTTTCCATTCCTATTCTCTGGAAGCAGTCCAAAGAGATATGGGTATAAGAATACTACCAAGAGATCAACAAGAACCAAGATCAGCATGGCAGGTGCAACATATTCCCACCAAAAATTATCCAGAAAATTAGAGGAAGGAAATTACATCATGGCTTACTTGTCAACCTTGTTGGTGACTCTGTGGAAAATAAATTTAATAATTAATTTTAAATGGATGATAGTCTGATTCATGGAAGTGAGTTTTAGTCTGCACTAGTTCCATGCCCCCTGGCATATAGTCATAGTGACCACATGACCCTGGAAATACCTTTGGACAATGCTGGATCCCTCAGCTAAGAAATGGAGATATGCACTATCCTCTGGAGTCAGAAATGACTAGACAGGGAAAACCTTTATCTTTATCTTTAGTAAGAAAGTATCTTAAGGATAGGTATGTAAAATAGTAAGTGAGGGTACCTTTGTAGTTTACACAGATGTTTGTAACTTTCATGACCCCTGACATTTAGTCATGATAGCTGAACCTAATGAAAAGAACAGGAAAAAAATCAGAAAGAACCTACATTGGGAAAGACATGGATAAATACTTAAATTCTAAAACCCTAAAACTATAAAAGTTAACCTGTTTTCCGGCAGGGACAAAACCATGGGCTCTTGATCATTTGATTTGGAAAGAAAATATATAAAGTTATGGAAAGGTAAATATCGTTTGAAGAATAGGATAGAATAGATCGATCAATAGAGATGGATGGATAGATAGATAGATAGATAGATAGATAGATAGATAGATAGATAGATAGATGATAGATAGATAGAAATAGAAAAAACAGTTCATCAGTGAAACAAGTTACTGAGAGAGGTAACATGCTCCCCTTACTGAATGGTTTCAGCAGAAACTAGATAGCCATCTATCTGGGATGTTTTGATTTAAATTCTTACATGAGCAGTGGGGTGGATTTTATGGCCTAAATAGTTTCTTCAAATTTTATGCTTCAATGTTCTGTGAATATATTTATATGTATATTATTATCTCATGAGCTTATTCCTGGATCCTCAAGTCATTTTACAGCCAATGTTAATATAGAGTTAGATTATTTAAAGAAAGCTACAGAGGATTAACTTACACAATAGTCCCATTCACTAGTAAGGAAGTCTATTTCAGGTGTTTAAAAAATGAAGTCAAAAGAGCCAGTTTATAAAAAGTTCAGCATTTGGAAGATTTATCCCTACCATATGACTGAGTTTATTTAAAATGATAGACTGCTCAAGTTACTCATTTTTTATTAAATTGCCATGTTTTTAGAAGTAGCCTGCCACAGTGTGAGAACATAATCCACATAAAAATTCCAGCATATGCAATCCCCTTAGTTCTGAAAATCTGGAAATAAATATTTAATATGTAGACTATGTGTCTCTAGGGCTGTTCTCTTTCAACAAGCCAAACACTAGTGTTTCAATGTTGGGAGGAATCAAAGACTATGGTGGATTAAAGTTTATAAAATTTACACAGGTTTTTATTCTCAAAGAAGAGGTAAGTAGAAAAAGATAGCCACATAGTGAAAATTAAAATGGAGGAATCAACATTTGTTCAAGTATACTTATTTTTCTCAGGGTGAAATAGTATCTCATGTTCTCACCCTCTTAAAACTTGTTGATTTTTAACATAGTGCCATTGGCATATATTTCCTTTTATGAAGTGCCTTGGATGGTCTTTTCTATCTTACAATCTAACACTTGACACTTGAAAGAAAGTCAAGGAAAAGTGAACTCATGGAACCACATTACATATTAAAACCAAACTAAAACAACCTGTGCTTTTATTTAGCACAATGTATGAATCCAGAAATTTAATTGATGTTAAATTGATCCTTTCTTTGGGACAGATTTGTGGGTTTATTTTGGAGGGATGTTCTGCCATTTCAGCTCCCAGACTGTAATATATACACTCTTGCAAGGTGTTTTTAGTTTTCTGGTTAACACAGAATTTCTGTTATGAAGTTAAGACCTCCAAATGGTACAAATAACTCTACAATATTAAATGGCAAACTATATCTGGCTAGCTAAAGTTCCAATGATTAGACAGCTGGTCATACACATTTGATCAATAAAGAAACAAACAAATATTATTTGTAGCATAATATTTAGACAAACTGTTGCAGAAATCCCTTCACTACTGATAAATGTAAATTCAATCCATGTTAACTTAAAAGTATACCTGCAGATGAATATAATTTGAATTGTTGCCATCAATTCAGTTTTACAAGGATTCCACTAACTTATTTTTCTCATGCTCAGTTTCTTGGAAGTTCTATTTTGGCTAAGCTTGTGTGTTCATTTGTTACAGCAATTTCAGACACTGACTTCAGATGTGAAACCCACAAATCCCACCCAACACTATAGATGGGCTTTGAGAGATTCCTTTTCAAGGCATTTCAAGTTCTTTTGGTTGAAGCCTTCATATGCAAAGAATAACTAAAATTTAAAAGAATTCATTTTATATTTGATCAAATGCCCAGATAATTCATTTTTTGGTTGACTGGCTTAGATTTTGGCTCTTTTTCCATTTGTGACTTAAAATTTCAGATAATTTTTATATATCAAAATGCTCCTGAAACTTGTACATAAATTCAACATATATATAGGGCTAAGAATGAACCCTGTTTTTTTCCAGGCATACTTGAAATAAGACTAAGAGAAAAATATTTTGAAAATGTTAAAATATGGGGAGTCATCGACTTACAACAGTTCATTTAGTGTCTGTTTAAAGTTACAATGATATTGAAAAATGACCGTTTCTCACATTTAAGACCATTGCAGAGCCCCTCATGGTCACATGATCAAACTTCCGATGCTTGGCAAGTGATTCATGTTTATGACAGTTGCAGTGTCCTGGGGTCATGTGACCAGATGCTCTTAACAACCATGTGACTACTTTAACAAATGCAATGATTCATTTAACAATTGTGAACTGTGGCAAGAAAGAGTGTAACATGGGGCAAACTCATTTAACAAATATCTCACTTAGCAACATAAATTTTGGGCTCAATTGTGGTCGTAACTTGAGGACTACCTGTACCTACCAGTTTGTTAACTGCTTGTTGACTACAAGAAATAGTCCATAGCTATTTGTGCATTTTGTTCCTTTCTGTGAATTTTTACAAGTTTTAGCTGTTTCAGCCCAAGGGGTTTGTCTAATTATGTACTGAAGAATAACAAAGCAGGGGATTTGCAAAGTAAATACTGTAGCTGGGATAAAAAGGTTTAAACTTCGGTCTGCATATAGTAGTCTCAGGATAGAGGCCCATAAAAGTTTGTCCTTTGATTTTCAAGCTCCTGTTGAAGCATCCATGCTTGTATTTTGATCTTCTAGTTTTCAAAACTCCCTGCTGCAACTCATCCAGTTTCAGCTTTGCAATGCCTCATTTAAGATTCACAGAAAGAAGGGGTGTGTTCTCTTTACTCCATTATTTCCTCTTTGTTTGTTTGCCTACTTTCTGGAAATCGTAATGGAAGAGGAATGTTTAGTTTTAGGATGCACTGGGAGCATGCCATATAGGCTTGAAATTCAGTTGTGGGTTTTTGTGATTACTGATTAATTTTTTAATTTGCCATGTCTTAATTCAATGCATCTTGATAATGCTAAACCATTACATCAGGCTAAAGCTGCAAGGCATTTTAAATATTATTACTATGTTATCCTAACATGTCACAATAGTAAAAGTAAGCACAATATAGCTTCCAAGAATGGGATTAAATATCTGTACATTTATGCAGGGGAAATTGATTCCCCCCCCCCCAATAGAGGAAAAAATGAACTTATTTGGAGGGGGTAATTATTGCTAGTATAGTAACTTATAGTAATAATATAAAAAGAAGAATAGACATTTTTCATTTGGCAATAAAGTCATTATTAAATAAATAGAACACCAACACTCTTCTAAACAAATAATTCCCTCAACATTGTCAAACTGTTTACTAAGTCTGCATTACTATTACTATTAATCCTCCCTTCCTTTCACCCATCTCCTTCCACTTATGACTATATGACTGAAACTTTGTTGCTTGTATTCTAATGATTTTTTGACTGTTTCCTAATATGACTTTTTTTATAAATATTACTACTAGTATTAATCCTCCCTTCCTTTCACCCATCTCCTTCCACTTGTTTTCTTACTGTTTGCTAGTATGATTTGATTGCTTATTGTACTCCATGACTATTATTATTGTATCTTATGATTCTTGATGAATATATCTTTTCTTTTATGTATAATGAGAGCTTATGCACCAAGACAAATTCCTTGTGCAGCCAATCACACTCGGCCAATAAAGAATTCTATTCTATTCTATACTATGCTATGCTATGCTATGCTATGCTATGCTATGCTATGCTATGCTATAACTGATTTCAGACCCCAACACAGATTTTATGAACCTAAAAACTTTAAAGTGTCCTGTCCTGAATCACTTGGTGTTTTGTTTTGATTTTTAGAAAAGACCTTATGAATCAAATTGCCAGTTAGTTGCCAGTGGGGAAAAAGAACAAGTTTTGAACAATAATTTATTAATGGAAATACACAATCTGGAAAGGGCACCTTCCATCTCTAATTTAATATCCAAATTCAAACACTGATATTTTTAAAAAGAGATAGTAAGTGTTTCAGAAAATTAGTATGTCATAAAAATTCTCAATGGTTTACTGTGATTTAAAAAAGAATAGTTTTCCATTCTATTGTTCCAAGATATATTTTGGGTTATTATTAACAGGAATCTGGATTTAGATTTCAAACTGAACACTAGACCTTATTTAAATAAAATATAGTTTCTGAGGAGGGAATGAGCATATGTTTTCTAAATGCGAACTGCTGCAGTTGATTATAAATGGCTATGTAGAAGAAGATGCCAATGCCAAGGAAAACGTGTAAACTATTTTGAGGATCCAGTTAACTTGAAGCTTATGCTGGGTGATATTTATATATGGAGGTTGTAAAGCTCTTGTGGCTTCCAAATCCAAAATGTATTCTCTTTCTTCTGTCCAAGTAAGGCAAAGGAAATGGGTTCATGCTATGCATGTTCAATCTACCCTTAACTCTGTTGCAGCACATGAATTGATGAATGTGCTACAAGCAGGTGTTTGGGAGAACTTTTGCTCTGTGCCACAAAGTGATTCTCTTCATCCAGGACTACAAGCCATATCTAATGTTTCCTATTTCCTTTCTTTTTTCTATATTTTCATGCTTTCCTATGCACCTCAAATCCAGAACGGGGATTCATACAACTTGCTGCCTAAAAGCAGAAAAGTAATCAGTGGGTAGAAGAATTATACAGTGATCTGAATTAGTTTATCATAAGAATATCCCACATCTATGAATAAGACTTAGCTCCATTTTCATCTACAGGAGAGGTTAAAAAAAAGGAAGAAAAGCAATAAGGCAGCTGTGGAAACATGTTTAAAGCCTATCTTTTGTTTATGTAGCAACACATGTAAATGTGGGTGGAGCTTTAGTCATGCAGTCACAGTCAATTGACTTTTTTGATTACCTCTCTGCATCCATAGATGCTCTTGTTCAATTGTTTTCCACTTTGTAAGCTTAGAACAATTGAGTCAAGCTGAAGGACAGTGTGAGAACAGGATTGGTCTGTTTTTAAATTTTTCTTTATCCCAAAGTGATTGCTTAAAATGTTTTCTCTCCTTCACCCTGGAAAAGATCAATCAATCAATCACCTACATATGTACATCACATATGTACGTACATGTGTATGCATACATACATACGTACGTACACACTATTTTGCTTTTCAGATTCAACGATGCCTTCATTTGCAGCCCCCTTGAATATCTGCTATACACAGAATACCTTATGCCACCAGACTTGAAATTCTAGACCTAGAAAATCTAGAACTACGCCGCCTTCGGTCCGATCTAAGTATAGCATATAAAATCATACATTGCAATGTCCTATCTGTCAATGAATACTTCATCTGCAACCATAACAACACAAGAGCAAACAATAGATACAAACTCAAGGTTAACTGCACCAAACTTGATTTGCAGGAAATACAACTTCAGCAACAGGGTGGTCAGTACTCTACCTGACTCTGTGGTTTCTTCCCCAAACCCCAAAAACTTTAACCTTAGACTTTCTATTATTGACCTCACCCCTTTTCTAAGAGGTCTGTAGGGGGTGTGCATAAGCCATTAACGTTCTTACCGTCCCTGTCCTATTGTTTCTTTTATTTTTCTTACATGTATCCATCTATTCATAACTATGTTTTTACTTATATTATAATTTATTCTAATTATAATATATATATATTATTATACCTATAATCTTGTAAGCAATTGACAAATAAAATAAAATAAATAAAAAATAAAATAAATGTAATAAACAGATATGTCTTTTTATTAGCTGCAAAAGTCTGTATTATACTTTTCATTGTCAAAATCAAACTGTCAAATTGTTTCAGTGCTGCTTTTTGGAAAGTGGGGTGTAGTGGTGGACAAACATTGTGTCTGTGTGTCTGTGTGCAAAATTATAAAAATCCAGTGGCCAGGATCTAAGGTATGATGGGAACGTTACTCAAAGGAAATGCAAATATATGGTATTGTATTGGGAGGTTGTCAGATTGCACAAGAAATCTCTTTTGAAATAGAGAACTCCATGAAATAGCAGGAAGTAGAAACAGTAGAGGAAAAGCAGGCATCCATTTTTAGTGGATGCCTTCAAGAGCACACATAACATTATTATGGGCTCTCAGTTATGATAAATGCTAAGCACTGTGCTTCTTAACTAAATTAAGCTGAGATTACAGTTGAGATAAGGAAGCCTGGAAGGCAGCACACTTGCATCAAGAAGCCAGAAAAATGGAATTCCTTAACAGTAACAGAAGTAGTTTATTGACAGTAAATTTATAGCCTAAGGTGATGTTTCTCAGCCTTGACAACTTTAAGATGTATAGACCTCAACTCCCAAAATTTCTCAGCCAGCATACTGGCTGGGGCATCCTGAAAATGCATGCATTTTAAAGTTGCCAAAGTTGAGAAACAAAAGCCTAATGTAATAATAATAATAAAAAAATCAGTGGCAGGAACAATGAATCCTTGGACCAATATAAATCCTGTTTTACATCTTAAGTTTTAATGTTTTTTATTTATGCAGATATAAATGATCCTGAAAAATATACAGGTCCATATACCTGTTCACTGACAGGTATTAAAGCTGATCCAAGGAACATGAGTTCATTTTACTTCATTATGCCACCCTTCAGCTAAAGCTGTATTAAGTTAGTCTTCTTTGCTATCTTCTAAAACGTGATTCACTGTTAACAAATATTAAGATATGGATATGCTGCTGCTAGTGTTGCTGGCACTAAGAGGAAAGTCCCCAGACAACAGGAAGAAAGCCTATTTTTCATGAAGTTGTTCCTGGGTTCAATCCTCAGGATCTTCTGGTAAAATGTCTCATGCCATGTTAATTGTACCTATTGGTTAAACATGACCTGAGTCTTTGTAGTAAATCTCAAAGTGTAGGTGGGCCCATGGGATAATTCCCAAGTAAGTGAATGTAGGGCTGTAGTTTAACTGATTTACAACATATGAGTACTTATCCTGATTGATGCTTATAGAATAAGTAGCACTAGACAGGTAATATGCCAATATATTTAGCTACCCTAAGAACAATGTTTTCTGTCCCTACTAATAATGTGCTGCTGTCAGATGTAAAATATGGGTTTGCCTCATATGTCAAATAAGAGGTTCCCATTTTCTATAGAAGAGAGTAGTCCCAGACAAAAGAATAAACAATTTGAGTAAATCCTTGCAAAAGCCAATAGGTGGGTTCAGAGAATGAAATTCTTTGCTTAATGCAAAGCAGGACTTAAGAAGTTGAGCCAGATAAAGCAAAGTTTGAACTAACCCAGTGAGTCGAGCCAAAAGTGTAATGATCCTTAGCCACCTATTTGTTTTACAGTGAATAATGTGGAGGAAAATTAAGCAGTCAGGAGGATTGTTAAATGAATATTATATGGATCAGTTTTTGATGTCGACATGCTTTAATGCTTATGAAGAAATCCAAGGCCAAATCTTCTGGAATTCCTCAAGAAACGGCACATCCTGGTTTATTTCAGTCACTAGACTACACCTGGCTTTGCATGAGCACAATTCTGCAATTAACTACTAAGCATTTCAGATTATGTGATGCATTTCCAAATGGTGAGATTCCAGGCTATTTATAATACAGCCTCTAAATTTTCCTTTCTTGCTATGTATAGATGCAATATGGCCATAGGCAACTAGTTTTCTTTTTTTTTCTAGAATATAATTTACTCTGTGTTAATTGACTCTCTAATTAAAGCCCCTGTCACACTGCACCAACGGATGCAAAGAGGATGTAAAACGGACAAAAAAGCTTGCCATCCGT
>BHFT01065382.1:0-26877 GCA_004320025.1 Laticauda laticaudata | reverse complement strand
TAAAATTACATAGGAGACCAATTATTCAAATAAATTAAGCCAGCTTTCTCCTTATTTTATATATATTTGAAAAGTGATGCAGGCGTTACAAGCTTTCACTGAAAAAGATATAACATTTCCTACAATTTCTTATGGGCTCTCCTACTGCAAATTCCAGCACCCCCCTTAACCACTAAACATACATGCCACTATTCTGCAACTAAGAATATAGATATACTAATTTTATCATAAACTAACTGTCCAAAAGAATATAGTAGTTCAAGTGTGAGGGGATACTGTGGAGACTCAAGTTTCAAATCGCTCCCAAGTGCAGTAACTTCACGGGATAACTTGATCCAATCATTTTTTTCAACCTGGACCTTCTTCCACTAGTTGGTTAGTTTAAGAAAAATACACTGCTCAAAATAAGAAAGGAACACAAAAAATATTGTACATCCTAGATCTGAATGGAAATGAAATATTCTTATTAAATACTTTGTTCATTACATAGTTGAATAGTGCTGACAACCAATTCACACAAAAATTATCAATGGAAATCAAATTTAGCAACCCATTGAAGGTCTGGATTTGGAAGTTACACCCAAAATTAAAGTTTGGAAAAAAACCAGTCAGGCTTCATCCAACTTGATGCTAATGTTCTTTAAAAACAAGTCAAAATGAGGCCTCAGTAGTGTGTTGTGCCTCCATGTGCCTGTATGCCTCCCTACAATGCCTGGCATGCTCCTGATTGAGGTGGCGGATGGTCTCCTGTAGGGGACTCCTCCCACGCTGGATTAAAAGCATCCCCCAAGTTAATCCTACAGGTCTATGCTTGGCATGATTTGACGTCTGGTGGATGCGAGACGAGACATGATGTCCCAGTATGCTGCTCAATTGGATCAGTCTGGGCGAAACGGGTGGGCCCAGTCCTTGCCATCAATGCCTTCAGTCGTCTCAACAGGAGCTGGTAACTCGACACACTCCAGCCACATTGCTTCAGTGGTCTAGCAATTGTCATGCATGAGGAGGAACCCAGCGAATGCAACTCCTACTGCACGCGCATACGGTCTTACACACTCAGGCCTGTGTCCGAGGGTTCTACCATCTCAATTCCATGCAGTCAGGGTCTAGCCGGTCTGAGTACACCGATTCATCTGCCAAGGTGCTGCAGCCTCCCCTTAAAGAAACTATGGCCCACCCACACATATACCTGACCCACTTGCCCAAACATGGGTCATGCTGGAGGAATTTCAGGCAGCGAGACAGAAACGTTCATTTCCACAAGGGCATCTCTCACACCCCAGCCGCAACCATACTTGTACGCCTCATGATCATCTCGTGTGCCTACAAGACTGTGTGAACCTCGTTTCCACTCTGCTGAAGAGCCACAGGCCGCACTAGTGGACAGAATTTGCAATCCTTTTGGTTTTCTTTGTGCAAAGTGGCCAAACGTCCTGCACCAGTATTGGGCTGTCACCACAACCCCCACCTGTGGAGCATCAGGCCCTATTATGCACCCTCATAGAGTCGCGTTTACTGACGGTTTGAGCAGCCAACAATGCACATTTGTGCGCCCACTTTGAGGTCATTATACTTAGAGACAGAGCCCCGCTTCATGCAACAAACGGACCAGAAGTAGTAGCGCTCCCCAATGCCTTCGGTCCTTCACACTCCTATGATCTAGACACCACACGACGATACGCCCCGTGGCCTATATGCATTGATTCGTCCTCACACCTCCAGTCCGAGTAGTGGCCTGTCTTCCTGGTAGCGCCTCCACTGCTCTGGGACACTATGCTACAAGACACAGCAAACTTCTTGCACAGCTCGCATTGATGTGCGGCATCCTGGATGCAAGCTGCAGCGTACTCCTCGAAGCCACTTGTGCGTGGGTTGTATGACTCCGATCTCATGCTACCACTAGGGTGGAAAGCACCGCCAGCATTCAAAAAGTGACCAAAACCATCAGCCAGGAAAGCTATTAGAACTGAGTAAGACTCTGGCCTGTATGTGTCACCACCATGCAGAACCACTCCTTTATTGGGGTGTCTTGCTAACTGCCATATGCTTCCACCTGTTGTCTACTCCATTTGCATAACAGCATGTTGAAATAGATTGTGTAAATCAGTGTTGCTTACCTAAGTGGACAGTTTGATATTCACAGAAGTTGTGATGATTGGCAGTACATTGTGTTATGATTATTAAGTCGTCCCTTTATATTTTTTTGAGCAGATGTAGGAGAAAGACAACACTACAGATACAATTACTTGAGTTCCTAGACAATAAACGATGAATATAAATCTAAGAAATAAATAATGTTCGAAATCTCTATCAGAACAAAACTCCAGAAAAGAAAAAGAAATTAGAACTGTTCCTGTCCCCATTTCTACCATCTGCAATGTCAAAAAACCCTTGAAGACAGAAGATTCCAATTATTGTTGTTTTTACATTTATAATTTCTTATTTTTTGCACTGCTATTGAAAAAGCTGAGGGATAAAGTACTTTGATAGGATTTGTATTACAAAAGAATAATTGAAATAAATAAGCTTCACATTACTAATACAGTGAATCTGTTATTAAATGCTTGGTATATCCAATCTTAGAACCCAGGGCATTCACTGAAACTAGGAGAGATACAAGAAAGTCTTTTTCAAATAATAGTCAAATAATGACCACAGGGGTAGATGGATTCATATATAATGGTGGTACACTACCTGCTACCTTTAAGGGCCATATACTATCTCCTACATTAGAGGCAAAAAAAAATTTTAGCTCGTGGGAAGGGAAGGGGATCACATCGTGCCTGCAAGTTTCACTTGTCACCTATCTAAATACAGAAAACTGAAATACTTATGCTTTTACCTGATTTAATGTACAGGGAACCTCGATTTAAGAGATTTCCATAGCAAAGAACAAATTTCTATCCAGATATTTCCCTGAAATAATAGAAAATGGCACTGCATTTGAAGTAGTCTGGATGAAACAAATAAATTTGTTGGTAGACATTCCAGCATAATGGATATGCTCTTCCCCTCCATTTAGGCTGCATGATATTTCATGCTGAATCTAAGCTACTGGTTATGTTTACTTTATATTGATTTCAACAGTAAAATTTAATATCTAAATCTGAATATTTTAACAAAACAGTATTTCATTGTATTTCATTAAGTGCGTGAAGACCGTCCAGTTCTCTGAATAAACATTGAAAGAATAACTTGAGGAAATTCATTCTAATGCCTTATATTCTACCAACAGTTGTAGATATCTCTGTTAAACCTATACTGAATTTCATAAGTACTTGTATATCCAAAATAACAGGTACTCCTGATAATAAGAGCCTCTTAATAGCTGCCAAAGCACCAACTTTAACTCCTCCACTGGTTTGGCAATTGTCTAGCTTTTCCTAAAGAAGCTATTTGGATAAGCATGAAACATTTTGAACCAAAAAGAAAAGAAGAAAAGTCCAGTTGCCATAACTCAATTTCTGATAACTGTACATGGATGACTGAGAATATTGACATATTTCCCTAAATACTTATCATAAAGTGAGAGTTCCTATTTCCTTTCTCAAATATTTGTTTCTGCTATTTTGATTTCTGAAAGATTGAAAAAATCAATCTCCCTACTTTTTGTCTTTCATTTAATGTCAGGTTTTAGAGAAAAGTCAAAAGCTTGAATTGATCTTGTTGCTTCTAATATCCCTCCAAAGCTAACACAAATGGCCATTTCTTAACATTACATCATATCACTGAAGAAAGTTGGAAACAGCCAGAGGAACTTGCTTTTAGTTTTAAAGACGGACATTGTAAGACAAGATGAACCTGACTGTCTCTTGAATTCTGATGAAGATCACCGCTTGTCATGCTTATATGATTTGCTTATTGCTTAATAATTTGCAGATTTGATTAATCAATTTTTATATTTTATAGCATTTGTAAAGCTGATTTCCTGAAAATTTCATTTACATTTTGGAAAATGGAATGTTAAACAGATGTACCATTTATAATAGTTGGCAAATATTTTGCCACTTTAACAAAAGTGTCTTATAATTACTTTTATAAAATTATTCCATCCATGTTATGATTTATATTAGAATTATTTTGTGTCAATATTTCTAAAATGTTTATAATAGCGAACAAAAACTGCCCAGATGTATTTTTCTAGATTGAAAAGGTTTTTTTAAAAAAAGTTGTAAGATTGTATTTAAATATTTTTAGCATTGGTTGTATAATATTCATTCACCATCAAAATCAAAAACTTTCAAACAAGACATGAATTCCTGTAGTATCAACTGATTTATTGAAAATTATACAAAGTGTAAAGTTATTTCTACTCTTTCTAAAAGTTGGATTCCACATTGGGAAGCAACAGAGTCATCTTATCAATTATAAACATTTATTCCCAACAACAACTGCTATTTTACAATTGTACAATTACATATATAAATATCATAATTATATTATAAATTCTATTCATAAGCTTATTGTAGCTCTATAAATATTTACTGCAGAATAAATTATTTCAGTGTATGATGGATAAATTGCAGGAACTTCACAATTGCATCACAACAATTCTTAAGAGATTAGCAAACATGACAAAATAAATGTTTAGGCCCACTTTGATAGATTACATACTTATGAAGTGAAATATTAGATCATAATTTAAAAGAATGCATTGCAAGACAATCAAGCAGATGCTGTCCAGATGTTTTGAATTCATGGCCCAACAACTGTAGCCAGATATGGGAGCTGTTTTTGGAAGACACTAACTGGCCTATACTTGCAGCTATAATATTAGCAAATCAGAAATCATCTACAATTAATATAACTTAGAAGCAATTAGGCCTTTAGTTAAAGTGCTTGGAACAGAGTAATGTATGGAGTGTAAAGTATATTATTAATGAATCTGGAAAACGCAGTATGAAACAAAAATTTCATATGAATAAAAACCCATTCAGATATTTATATGTTTTTTTAAATCTAACAAATTGAACAGTGGTTTATATATTTGTCTTCTAAAACTAACAGTTGGAAAAATCTGAACATAAAACATAAGGAGTTGTAAATAATAAAGGCAAATCCACAAGCATTACCAATATTTGCTTTATTGTTTTCATTATTAAAATTATTTTAATAGAATAAAGAATTTCATCAAAACTACCAGTTTTATTTGCATACCAAACTTTAAAGTCCTATTAAAACTGGCAAATGAAACATTTTAACAGTTGTTGACTGAAATGTACATTCTCTTCCAGAAAAATACCCATCAAAGTTAATGGGATTTAGAAGTATGCATATAATTTCACTGCAAATTTAGGCACTCTTATTTTGGATAAAGAATTGTTAGTGAGACTTCAGCTTAATGCTTCAAGCATAGATAAAAGCTTGTTCAAATATACCATGTTAATGTAATATAGTACACTACAAAGTATCTACTAAAAGTTCAAGTACTAATACTATATAACAGAAAACTTACAGCAAGTTTTTACTTGTGATGCTACAATTTCAATTTGTAATCTCAATCTTTCTTTTTTACTTACTTTCTCTCTCTCTATCTCTATGTATGTATGTATGTATGTATGTATGTATGTATGTATGTATGTATGTATGTATGTTCTGGTTAATTACAAAAAAACCCCATTCATTATAACTTCACAAAATAGAAAATCAAGGTCTATAGTTATAACAAATATTTAATATCAAAAGCAAAACAAAGTAGAGTTGTCCACATATTAATTAGCCTTTTGCTCAAGTATGTATGAATAGTGCTTGTCAACGATCTAAATGTATGGTAAAATGAATATACTATGCAACACAGACTTTGAGAAATGTCTAACTGCTGGTATCTAACAGTGAATATACACTAATTATCATCAAAAACCTAATCTAAGTACACCCACCACTGGCCTATTTTAATCTACATTTAAAACATTTTCCTCCTACTTTTCAAGCAAACCCTTAACACTGGAATTGCTGGATATTTCACATTGAAGAATACGTATGGGAAGGTTTCCACGCCCTTTTTTATAAACACCAGAGTATTTGATTGGGGGGGGGGGAATTAAAGCCAGCAAGCAACCGGTCTCTGAATTATGTCTCTCCTGCCATTTCCAGACTTCTATCTAGGGCTCTTCCTTGAGAGGAAATCCAGGGGTTACCGAGACAAGAAAGAACATGAAGAATTGTAGTAAGCAACACAGCCCGGCTAACCTCCTATTTCCAACTACATTACATACACCCTACGGGGCTGGGGGAGGGTTTAAGGAGGAAAAAGTAGGCCACTCACATCTTTAAAAGAGGAAAGTTTGCTATGGCGAGATTTTCGGAGGTGGTCGGAGAGGAGAGGGGAGGGGAGGGGAGAAGGGAAACTGAAGAAGAGAAAGATGGGAGTATGGAAGCCCGGAGAGGGCAAAGCAGAAATAATGGAGAGGGGAGGGCGGAGAGATCGAGAAAAGAACCAAGGAGGAAAGGAGAATTTTCCTCCTTCCTGCCTTTTTCCGTCCTCCCCTTTCCCTGGGGAACCGTGGCCAACTGGCAGCCGTCGGCGTCGCTATTAGAACCTGGTAAAATCAGCTCCGAGCCTCCCGGCTGGTTTAGGCCTTCATCACCTGTCTGGGACCAGAGGCAAGCAACGCTTCCAACCCTTCCCCCTCCTCCTTCCCGGGTGTGTAGGTATGGAGAGGGCTCCCACAAGGAAGGAAGAAGAAAAGAAACCGGAGCTCTTGACCTACCCAGCAATCTCTCCCTCATAAGTCTCGGCCGAAGTCGGCCTCAGCCTTCCTCGGAACTGGCAGGAGCCGGTAAATCCCGGACCTCTGCAGCAGAAACACCCGGCTCCGAAACCCCAACGCCGCTGCAGCTATGGGTTTGGGTGTAGTTAGTGAAAGGGGGGGGAGGCCGGTGTAGATCGGGAGGAGGGTTTTTACAAGGAGGAGCGGCTTAATTTCTCCTTACCTCGGTCTCCGGCTTTTCCACAGCGAGAACAGCAGCATTCCCGGAACTCTCGCTCCGCGCCAGCGGCCGCCGTTCCCCTTCAGGTCGCAGCCCCTCTCACAACTCTCGCCTCATCTTCATATCTCCTCCCTCCTCGCTCGGTGTTCCCGGCTTCGTAATGGCGGCGGCTGAGCCTCCCCAGCACTGGGTTCGCTGATGGACCCACGTCTCTCCCTTTCTCTCTCTCTCTCTCACTCTCACAGAGACATTCGGCGCCCCCCTCTCCGTTCCCCGCCCCCACCTCGAACTTTACCTCAGCAGCTTTCCCTGCCTTCCCTCCCCCCCTCCCTGTTCTCGCCCGCCGCCGCCGCCGCCACCGCGGCTCTGCGCGCGCGCGCCCCCGAGGCCTACCCCGGGTGCGCGTGCGCGGGAAGGACCTTCTAAACGTTTCCGTTTCTTTACTGGGCCGCCGTCGTCGTCGTTAGGTTCCCTCGAAGCCCTGCCTACGCAACATGCGCGTGAGAGAGAAAGAGAGTGAGAGAGCTTCGTCTCGGGCGCGAGCTCGTCCGTTTTATGTATATTAGTTCCCTCTCCTCCCGCGCTCCCCACCTCACCCCCGCGCGCACACACGCACCACACACACACACACACACACACACACACACACACACACACAACTACGGCTTGCTGAAAGCGCCACTTTAAAGGGGTTGAGGGGCGGGTGTGGGGAGAGAGGATGACAAGACCCCTCACAGTTCTCGTTTCGGACCGACTGAAACTGGTAGAGAAGGAGCAACGAAACGTTTGGATGCGACCGTTCGTTAAAAGCTGTGGTCCTTAGAAACAGACGGAAATGTATGTGACTCTCTAGGGAAACGAATAATCTCCCCCGCCTACAAGATCTTCCGCGATGAAGATTATACATAAGCAGAAATGTCAGTACGCCGAGAGTTACATCCGAAGAGGCGTTTCTTCAAACATCTTCCAACGCCGACTGGTCTGCGTGATTTCTCTTTACGCGTTACTTTCTGAACACGTCCGTCCTTCAAAGTCTTCGGAGCAACTCCTCAGCTCACCACGGCCTTCTGGAGAAGGTGAAGGAGAGAAAAATGGCATGCCTGAAACTTATACAGGCACAAGCTTCATAGCTATATGGAAGAATTCATGAATTTTCCCACCCAAGCTGCAGCAGGAGCTGGTTCATGGTTTGAGGTGCGCTGGAAACAAGTTTCCTTCAACTGGATCCATGGCCATCCATCCAGGAGGATTTCCCTCACAAGTGGGCTGAGCCCCTGAAGAAATGGCACATCTTCGGGTATGCCTGGCAAGGCAACTTTGAATGGATAGAGAAGAAAAGTTAGCTAAATTTGGCTTTTCCGTGGAGGGGAGAATTTAAGCAGGGTTCATTTCCACGATAGGCATCACTTAGCTTAAGAAGTTCCACAGAATTTGCAGCTGTGTGGCATTGTGCTTTCTACAGTGTTGGCACTCACTGTACACAGTATAAATTCAATAGAATTGAGTTTTTGCTGCTAGACGAAAGTAATGCTTCATATTTGGGGGTAAATGATTCCTTTGAGAATGGAAGTGTGAATGCATCAAAACCAAACAAAATAATGCACTGCACAAGTTTTTGTGGTCACAATTATAACAAAATTAATAGATTAGGGTTGTATTAATACCTCATCACTAGGCATGCATTTGCACAACTCCATATGTTCCATTAAGCTCAAAAATGCATCCTATTGGAGAAAGTTACCTGTTACTCATTATCGGCATCATTCCATTACTCTTGCAGTAAGATATATTGAATTTGTGGTATTTTCTGTTATAATTTAAACATTTAAGGAAACTATAACATTTATAGAATATTTGCTTAGAAAAAAATGTTTCAATGTGTTATTGATTAAAGCAATTTGTCAGGCTAGCAAAATAACACAAAGCTGTTAAGAATAGGTTTTGGTCAGTAATAGAAAGATATCCTGTTATATTGATTAAAGGAACAGGTCCCACTGAATCTTGCTGTGAGGTGTCATGAGTCTCATATCTCATATATTGCATTACTGAAAAAAATTTAAATATTTTAAACATTAATAGAACTGTTGGTCAACCTGCACCTTGACAATATGATTTTTTTAAACTTAATGTAGAAATTGTTTACACTTTTTAACTTTTTTGCTTGGTCTGTGAAAGGATGGATTGAAAGATGGAGAATTGCTTCCATTGCAAACAGTACAACTTACCCAACACAATATTTTGAAAATAAAAATTATTTTGCAAAGAAAACTTGGGAACTAGGAAGATAACAGTTGATGAAATCTCAACTATAACATTTCCTAAACCTCCTGTAAGAGAGACAGCTTGATGTGGAAGTTAAGGTATTTAATATTGGGAGACTGTAAGTCCTGCCTGAGGATTGATGCCAGATGGGTGACCTTCACTCAGGCCTAGGAAGAAGGCAATGGCAAACTACTTCCGAAAAAATCTCGCCAAGAAAACTGCAGGGATTTGTCCAGGCAGTTGCCAGGAGTCAAAAATTGTCACGAAGGCATCAAAACAAATAAATCCCCCTCCTCTACTCACTGCTTAGCAATAGAGAAAGTTCCTGGACATGAATGAAATATGAATTAAATAGACTGAGAAAGCAGAAGAGACAGAGGCCCAAACAGGATCATTGAAGGATAATGTTTGTATAAAGTAGGTTGACAGCATATTAATGAAGTAGCTTGGAGTACTGAATACAAAATTGTTTGTACAAGTCCAAGAAAGATTGAATAACTGTAACTTAGTGGATCCTGTGATCCAATGAAGACATTGAACACTGAGGAACAGAATAGTCTTAAATATAAAATATTCATTGGAGAAAGTCAATTTATTGTTTATAACATGTAAATACATACTTTTCACACACACTATCCTTTACAGTGATTTACAAGAAAAGATTATTGACATCATTTAAACTGAATGATTTACTTTTTAAATACTATTCCAACATACTATTTCAAAATGATGTTGGCAGCTGTGAATGACAGATTTATCATCACTCTTTCCTCTGCCGTTAATCTTTCTAGGAGAATGATCAATATCTTTTCAAATAAAATCCATGCATTTAAAAATGCTCACTGGTCGAGTCTTATTGGCAGTGGAGTGGAAGCACATTTCAATATATATGTAGGTAAGGCTAATGGCTGAGAAAGATAACTTTGATAAGAAATTTGAAAATGATAAATAATGCAAAGTTGTATTATTAATGCTTAGTTTCCAAGGAACCATGAAGGAATACATGATAGCATTTTGCTACTGAGAAGTGGGTTTTAGTATTCATCTCTAGTTGTCAGTGGAGATTCTCAATCGTTCAGGTTGTGATTGTCCCAAATGTGCTTTTTCCTGAAGGTAACTGGTCTTTCATGGAAATCCAAAAAGTCCAGTTGCCTTTTGGAAAAAGCATTCTGGAACATCCATCTCCAGAATCATCTCTCTATATCATTGGCAAGACAGAAACAATGTCCTTAGCATAGATTGCCAAACATTAGCTGTGTTATTACACAGACAATAAATTAAACTGGAATATTATTACATGTTTCTGAATTGGATTTTTTAAAACTTCACCAGAAATTGAAAACTTAGCAATTGTGGACTTTGGGGGAGGAAGAATTGGTATATAGTGTAGAAATAGAATTTCTGTGAACAAAAAAAAAATATGTGAACAAAAATTGAATGCCTTTTACAAGTTACATTTTATATTTCACTAATTTAGATCTTGTGTTGTAATAAAGCTCAAAGTAACAGATATGAAATTAGACATATTTTATGGAGTCCTTGGTGCTCTCTGAGCTTGTGTGTCCTTAAAGATATTACCCAACTAGGTAATACCAGTGTAACTGAGTATGAAATCCTAGTTTGTTTATAGTATTTTGTCCTCTCAGTGTTGGTGGAAGTGTGGCTTTCTCTTCAATAGTTCCTTAATTAAATTATTGTTTTCTGATTGATTGCCTGGTACTAATCATAGTTTAGTTTGTATCTTGTTAATCCTAGTCTGTTGTTAATCAGATGATGAAACGTTTGCAAGCAAATAATCAAGCTCATAGAACATCAAGGGTTCCACAGTTCCATCCTGAGCTACTTATATTCTCTTCCATTGAATATATTTTATCTTTGGGGAAGAAACTGGAAAATATCAAATGTTAACATTAAACGTGTGTAAAATATTCTGAGCTGCTGTAGGGTCAGAGTGATTATTTGAAATGGCTCAATTTTTCCTTTTAAAAATGTCCAATCTGAATAAGAAAGTACTAAAATATCTAATTAACAAAAACAAAAATGAGTTCTCCAGATAGCTAACAAAACTGGGCATGTCAATAAGGCAAAACTGAAGACAAAATAATTAGAAATTAAACTTCAGTTAAAACATACATGTCTGACAAGCTGAGACAATTTATTGATAAAATGATCTGGTAATACCTGATTCCCTAATGACACAAATACAATACCAGATAATTTTCTTCTAGAATCCTATTTCATGACCAGGGTACCATTTTCTTTGTTGATCACATAGTTACTTCAGTTGATGTGATCACTTAGAAAAGTCCTATTAGACTATGGAGGTAAGAAGTAAGCCTAACAGGCAATCTGTTGTTTGTACTGCTAGCAGTGATGACATTGGCAGGATTCAATACATTCTCATAATCTATAGAGATAGGAAGAGAAGCATTTGGTAAGGGGGAGACTCAAATTCAACTAAAAATAAAATAAAAAATATTTACAGACTCCTCACATCCCGGACATAAATTGTGTCAACTCCTACCCTCAAAACGACGGTATGGAGCACTGCACACAGAACAACTAGACACAAGAATTGATTTTTTCCCCGAAAGCCATCACTCAGCTAAACAATTCCCTCAACATTGGTTCAACTATTTACAAAGTCTGCATTACTATTAATCTTCTCATCATTCCTTATCGCCCATCCCCTTCCACTTGTGACCATATGACTGTAACTTTGTCACTTGTATCCTTACAATTTATATTGACTTGTTTCCTAGTATGATTTGATTGCTTATTGTACCCTATGACTATTATTAAGTGTTGTACCTTATGATTCTTGACTCTTGACAATGTATCTTTTCTTTTATGTACACTGAGAGCATTTGCACCAAGACAAATTCCATGTGTGTCCAATCACACTTGGCCAATAAAGAATTCTATTCCATAAAAAAAAACACAGTGTTGCTGTTTGAAGGTATTTTTGAGTTTTACATTGTGCAGCTGTTCTACCCTTTTAAAGGAATATTAAAATACAGGGAATTCTTGACCTATGACTGGGGTGGGATTCTACCAGTTCGCACCTATTCGCTAGAACCGGTTGTTCACATTCTAAGCAGTTCAGAGAACTGATTGTTAGAAGAAATTATTGGCCTAATCCTGTAAAGAAGGCAGGAAGGAAACATTCTGGTGTTGCTTACAGAAACTGCCTCTCCATTAACCCTTATTACCTTCTTGGCAGAACTAGACTTCCTGTCTCTGGAACTTCTCTGGAGTTTTTTTTCCCCTCCTTTGCTGGTTCTTTGTTTGTGTGGAGTGACCATTCAAAATTACAATGGCACTGAAAAAAGTGACATCATTTTTCACACTTACGACTGTTGCAGCATCCCCACAGTCATGAGAGGCCAGGCAAGGAGATGCGTGCCTCGATGTGAGTGATATTGATTTGGCCACACCAAGCCAATAACATGACCACAAAGTCACGCCCACCAACTAAGCCACACCCACAGAACTGGTTATTTTAAAATTTGAATCCCACCCCTGCTTATGACCACAACTGAGCCCAGAATTTTGGTACTAAGACAAGTTGCCATGGGACTAGACCATAAGAACTAGACGATTATCCTTATGGTCATCATTAAGTTAGTTAACATAATTAAGCAAATAATGTGGTTGTAAGTCCGTATCCAGATTATCCAGATTTCAGATTTGTTTCTTTGTTTTTGTCAGACAAAGGCAAAAAAAATGTCACAGCATGCCATCATGTGATGGCAGGAACTGCACCTGGTCATAAATGTAAATGGTTGCCAAGCACCCAAAATCTGATTATGTGACTGCAAGGTAGCATGGCAGATATAACTTCAAATCTGTCGTAATTTCAAATGGTCTTTAAGCAAGTGGTCATATGTCAAGGACTATCTGTAATTTCAGTAACAAGGTCCTCCACTTTTAATCATTGCACTATTTTAACCTTTTTTTTCCCCAAAGAAAATCTGTTATGGAGAAAATACTAACAAATACTGTTTTGAAGCACCTAAGTCTTGGAAAAGAAAAATCAATATACACTTGAAAGAAGAGTACCCCATCTTGCATCATTACAAGTTGTTCTTGAATTATGACCACAACTGGGATCAGAATTTCTGTTGTGAAGCAAGGTGATAATTAAGTGACTTGCACCTAATTTTATGACCTTTTATTGTTGAACAAATCACTGCAGTTTTAAATAAACCTAAGTAAGTCATGAAGCAAATCCGACTTTCCCAAATTGACTTTGCTTGTGAGATCTTCTCTGGAAGGTCACAAATGGGGAACACATGATCCTGGGATGCTGCTATCACCATAAATATATGCCAGTTGTCAAGCAGCCAAATTTTGATCATATAACCATGGGAATGCTGCCAGGGTTATAAGTGCAACAATTGTCCATAAGTCACTTTTTTTCAGTGCTGTTGTACCTTCACATGGTTGCTAAATGAATGGTTTTAAGTCAAAGAGTACTTATATTCCATAAAAGAATTGAATGCTTAAGCCCTATGGTGTGCTGATGTTGATCTGTGGTTATTGTGAATGGCCAGTTACTTTTATTTGAGCTGGTATTATTATGAATACCAAATATTTTACCCAATATTACCCCTTGTAATATTTGGCCAGGTTGTGTGGGATGCTTGATCTATGTCACCATAACTCCTTCTTTCATGTATTTATCTATTTGGGACAATATTAAGCAAAAAGGTTTTGGGTGAAATTATTTCTGTAATGTCTTTTTGTAATATTTTATAGTTCCAGATGCCTTTGAGATCGAGAAGAATAAGGATAAATAAGGAAAATAGATTCTTAATTATTCTAATGCCACAATAAAAATTTTAAACAGAAATATACAAAATTCACAATGGGACCAAAGCCCATTATAAGTTTGTACTGTAACAAATATACAGAGAGACAGAATTATCCCGTGATAGATCAGAATTGTTAAACTGTATGTTAAGTAAAATAAATATTAGCACTGAACTATGGTAAAAGCCATAATGTCCAGTCTGTGCTTAGATTTCCTATTCAATTCAGTGAGAATGAGTTTATATAATTTCAACCATATGTATCCTTCTCAAAGGTCAAACCTATTCCACTACATAGGCAGTAATACAAAGAAAAAAAGAATGGTCGCCCGAGGGGTTCAATGAAATCTAGAATGTAAAACTACAGATTTAAACTAAAAGGAAAACCTTTTATTTTACAACAGGACCCCAATAATCTATATTTTTAATTAACATGAAGACATTAAATGTAGATGAATTTAGAATCAATTATACATATAGGAATAATTTTAATTAAATTGCAGATTAGTTTGTTTTTAAAATCATTTTATTTAAAAAGTGAACCATTATCACTCTTTTCCTGCTATGTTTTTATACAGTGCCTTGTCTTCAAGAGTCAATGTGATCATTGCAAAAAAAAAATGACAAAAGGGTTTTATGAGGTCAGAATAACAAGGAATTTAATTTAAGAAAAATGTTTAGTAATATTTCATCATTGTTTAGACATTGAGGACCTGCTGTATTCCAAAAGATAAATTTCAGTTCTCATAATCCCAGATCTGTATGGCTGTTGAGTTTGTGAGAAGTACAACGCATCCAGAACCATGAATTTAGATAATGTGATATAGATTCAAGGTTCACACAGTATGAAGGCAAATAGATTGGCAATTATTAAGATATGGTATGTATTTTATTTATGCTATTTCAATTTGATTGAAGCTAAGCAGTGTGAAGTCACTAATCTGCACAATGACAATATAAGAGTTTAAAAACAGTATAGCTTCTTACAGAAAGTACAATAATAATCAGTGTACAATGCAACATGTTGTGTAGTGAGGCATCTCATTCAGAGAGCAGAGCAAAAGTAATTTCTTCTCGTTCCCAAGGCCCTCTGAGTCTCCAAGGTCTAAAAGCTTTCAAAAAATAATGAGAAAAAAATGCCACTACTGTTATTTCCAGGGCCAAGCTATTCCATAGGAGAAGTTGCCCCTCCCAAGGTCAAGTTTTGAGCACCCTTCTGCCAAAATTCCCAATTACAGGGAATCTCAGTAGGCATTTTATGTACATTGGATGGGCAGATGCTATTCAGAATAGCCTGTCTTGAAAATAATCAGGTAACCCAAGTTTTTCAGATAATAACTACTTCTGTTTGGAAGAACACTATTTCTGGACACTGTGGGAATTAAAAACAAAGTAGAATAAACCAAGGCAAAATAACTGAAGTCTCCTTCAAATCAAGATTAAGTAATGTCAGCCATGTGTATAATTGTATTGTTCATGTTAATAAAATTAAAGTTTGTTGCTCAGCTGGTCTCTGTCAGACCAGTTTATAAAGAGTATAGCTGCTGTGAGAAATCTGAATTACCTTGAAGATTTGACAATTTCTCTGAATAAGCTAAGTCCCCATGTGAAACCTAAAATCTTACCATTTGGAGGCTACTTCAAGTCAAGGTCAATTCCTGGTGATTGCATGGATGTTTAAATACATTTTTCTCACCAGTAATACAACAGTGGTTTGCCATAGCCTTCTTCTGACTTTGACATCCCAATCTGTACCAGTAGAAAAGAATATTTGTACCTCAGGATTGAACTGTGGGGTCCTGGGTGCTCCCTGCATTGTTTAAGGATATAGAAAACCTCAGTACTAATTACCTGAATGTATGCAAGAAAACAACCAAGCATAAAGAACACTAAGGACCCCCATCCCAGTCTGTCTGTCCTGGGATTACCTGATAGTCTCCCAAGAATTAATAGTAAAAACAGGACCAGTCCTGTCTCACTTTTTTTATATAATTGAAAACTGGACATTTGCTATTACTTACTGTAATAAGATTAAAGGTACAGATATACAGTATACCTATTATAGACTATATATTACTATCTTTCTCCCAACATTTGCAAATCTTAAAAATTCTCAGTATTGTACCACACACTTGATTCATTTACACAGAACTGGGATGTATAATTTGCAACTGTTATTTCATTTTTTTCCCATCAAACAAATTATTTTAATAGTTGGATATGTTGAAATTCCAGTGAGGACATGGTAAAATAGATATAAATGAAGGAGAGGGGGCTGCATTACAGTTGAAATTAGAAGCAAGATGGTGGTCCATAAAATCTCCAGAGAAAGGAGAGATCATGAGATGGTCCAGACGGCTGCTACAATGAGGAGATTGTAGGAGCAGAGGTTTTTGTGGTCAGTTTGTGAGTTGAATGTCTGGGAGTAAGGGATACCAAAAAAACTCACAATCATAATGTACCCTATACGGACACAAAATTCATCCAAGTCTCAATTCTTAATCACTTTTGAAATTCCTTTTTTTTTTACCAATTTTCAAATATTAATAACCTTTGGAATAGCACATTTTATGACATTCGCTGAGCAAATTTTGTTCAATTCTTAGTGAAATAAGTTTAAGGATGTGGAAAAAATATTGGAATAAACAACTCTTGTTTCTTTCTCTGTGCTCAGGGCCATTAGTACCCCAACCTGCCCATAGAGTTCCAATGATGTTCCATAGATACTGTTTACAAAGTGTTTTTGCCATTCTAGCAATAGGGTAAACATGGCTACAACAATTACAGAAAGAGTGATCACACTATATGTTCATAAATGCAGCTGGAAATAGGCTTTTAAATGCTAAAGGAGTTATATCTTTGTTTCTAATAAAATTTATTCCCATAGTAAGTGGGTTGCAAATGGTCATACAAATTCACATATCATGGTCTAAAAACATGGATGCTGGGGAGATGGACAAATTTATTTTGTCTCCTTTTGTATAGAGCAGGAAGAAAGAACTTTTGTTTTTCCAAGATTGGCAGGAGCATAGGATGTGGTATTGAGTGAAACCTATTCTTTCCACCCTTCTGTTGATCAATGAAGAAGAATGCTGTTTGATGCACTTGATTTTCAGTGTTTATTATATTTATTTAATGGATTGTTAATGGGTACAATTCAAATTTTTTAATAACCGGTTCAGTAGGCATGGCTTAGTTGGTGGGCATGGCTTGGTGGTCATGTGACTGGCTGGGCGTGGCCAACTCAATATCACTCACATCGAGGCACGCATCTCCTCGCCTGGCCTCTCATGACTGTGGGGATGCTGCAACAGTCGTAAGTGTGAAAAATGATCATAAGTCACTTTTTTCAGTGCCATTGTAATTTTGAATGGTCACTCCACACAAACAAAGAACCAGCAAAGGAGGGGAAAAAAAAACTCCAGAGAAGTTCCAGAGACAGGAAGTCTAGTCCTGCCAAGAATGTAATAAGAGTTAATGGAGAAGCAGTTTCTGTAAGCAACACCAGAATGTTTCCTTCCTGCCTTCTTTACAGGATTAGGCCAGTAATTTCTTCGAGCAACCGGTTCTCCGAACTGCTTAGAATGTTAACAGCTGGTTCTAGTGAATAGGTGTGAACCTGTAGAATCCCACCCCTGATTATTAATTTTAAGATACCAATAGAAGAGAATATTTGTAACTTAGGGTTAAATTATGGGGTCATGCCAAGTTTAAAAAACAGAATTTCTGGAAACCTGGCATTCAGATAAATTGGCACATAGAGATAATATTTACAGATCATCCAAAGATTAACATTAGACCAACAATCAAGAAGCAAACAAATACCCCAATCAAGGAACTACCCAACAAGCAAACAGTAAACAACAACCCAATCAAGGAACCACCAAGGTCACTCTCACCAACAAGCCAACTAGTATAGAAATGACTGCAAACCCCATTCTCTACTAGCACTGATCATGTTACTTAGTTTGGTAATGAAACATCTGCAAGAAAACAGGTATACTCTGAGTATATCATGAACCCCATGAGTGTAAACTGCCCAGAGTTGCTTCTCAAAGTAGGATGCATAAATAAATAATACCCTGACTTTATTATTTTCATGAATAACTCAAGGCGGCAAACATAACTTATACTCCCTCCTTCTATTTTCCCCACAACGACAATCTAAAAAAGTGGGTTGGGCTGACAGAGAGAGACTTGCCGATAGTCACCCAGCTGACTTTTATGACTATGGCAGGACTAGAACTCATGGTCTCATGATTTCTAACCTGGTGCCATAACCACTAACTGGCTTTTATCTTGGAAGCAAGATAACAATTGTAGGTCAGTTTAAAACTGCTTTGTGAGGAATTGGGGAATAGAAAAGTGGTGTGATATAAATTATCTGATAACAAAATGCCATTTTTAGATGCATCATTAGAATGAAAAATCAGATCCGCTGTTCAATGCCTCCTCAAAGGATGGTTCACAAAAGCGGGGAAATCTTTTTCTGCAGTCTGATATTAATTAGAGTGGAATGCCCTACAAAATTGATTATTTTATGTGGATGTAGACATTTGACATATCATAGCCATGCAAGGCACCATGACAGAGTAATAGTTCTTATAATATTGTTCAATGATTTGCCACATTCATTTATGCCATCAGCACAATTGCAATCCAGCCAAAATTAAGCACATCTAATACCTCATTCCTTTCCATTACAAAATTAAATTTTAATTACAGTATTAAGTTCTTTAATGAAAGGCAATAGAATTTAAAAGTATGTTGGATAATGTCCCAAACAAATTTATTTCATGCATGTTAAAGAAAAATTACTAGAAGCAAATTATGTTGCCTTTTATCTCAGTTCATTTTAGATTTTTTAAAAATATATATTTAAAGAGGTAAAGTGAATGAAAAACATGGGCAGAACATGCAAAGTCAACAGCAGCAGCAAAATAGAGACTTAATTAACTTAATACCGAGATGCACAATGCAGATTATACTTTTATTAGCTGATTTATTTAATTTGATTTTGGTGCCACTTGCATGAAACTGGGGTCAGAAGTCTAATAATAAGGAAATCATGCAGAAAATCAGGGAGAAAATCATGCAGAAATTCAATAGGAAGGTTGACAAATATTTTTGTCATATCTATTTTACTTCTGGATAATATGCGTCTCAGTTTTTATTAACTTTTAAGTATCAATTTTAACATAAAACGGAAGGTCTAATCATGCTTTAGTGTCTACCAGTGCTTTCAATTATGCAATTAAACATTTTTTTTAAAATCACTGAAATCTGACTTAACACTAGTCATGTCAGCCTTCATGATCTTCTGCCGATTGCTTGCGATCTTTGGCTGCCAATAAGTACGTGGGGGGGAAGGGAGGTAGGAATAAGTTGGGGAAGTGAGCTGGAGGTAGTTACATTTCATCTGTTGTATAAATGGGAGGGGGAGCATAAGCTAGAGTTAGGTTTTATTTCTCGCTAGCTTTCTTCTCTCGCGCAACTGCAACCATTCCAAAATTGCAAGGCAACGGACAGAGGCCTCATCATCACCTTGAAAGATGCCCACATAATATATCCACAACTCTAATTGGAAGTGTCATTTTGAACTACTGGGGTGGGAACATTCCATCACTTTCTATATTGTGAAGTGCGCGCCTAATTTCTCAGATTCAGAAATTCTTTGGTTGCTAACTTCACTTTAGTAAAAGATATCTCTTTCTCTAAACTAAAGAGTCTAAGTATTTTCTTTCCTGGATTTTGGAATGGAAGCTCCGCCTGACTTATTCTCGAATGGTCATCACCTGCCCACCCGGAGAGACAATACCCAATTTCTTCTGAGGGGCCTGGAACATCATGTCATCTCAAATAGTGACCAGGAGGATCCTGAGCCATTGGAGGGCAAGATTCTTTTGCTGATGCAGGAAGCCCAATCGCTAGCAACTCAGTCATGGAAAGGCATCCAGGTGTGAAAGCCACAGATGGTCAGTGGGTGTGGTTGGAAAATCCGGAGGAGGACCCCCCCTGGAGTCACAGATTAACCCGCCAGCGGAAAAGAGAGCCTTGGCAAGAGGAAGGAAAAGAAGGGAACTCTTGGCTGGATCAAGCCAGGAGACTCCTGAATGAAGCTTTTGAGAACAACTCAAGCTCCACAAAGGTATGAAGGGGCGGGGAAGAAGCCCCACCAGGAGAAGCAGAGCAGCTCCTCTCCCAATAAATCAACCATCCAGGCAGCAGCCCGGGGCCTTCAGCGGGCAGGTGAATTCCTAGAAGCGTAGAGCCTCCTAGGTGCTCCGTTAGAAGTAAAAAATACGGAGGGATCCCAAAGCCTTGGATTTTTCCTAGCTCTAGGTTGGAGCCATATGGAGTGAGTTAATGGGAGGATTTTCCCTCAGAAGCAGCCAAAAGTTGAGTGGTGTTACCGGGCTCTGGAGGAATAGCGCAGAGTGGATGGTGACTTTGCATAATGATAGATTGCTCCTCAGTTGCTGAATATAACCTATTTATGGCTACACTGGTGAGGCCAGGTTTGAGGACCCACGCGGAGCGCAAGGCACCGAATTAGGTATGAAAACCATAAACAGGGCGGAGGTTGTGGCTGATTACACCCAAGAAATTTAGACAGTCTAGCAGCCATTTCCGAGGCTGGCCCAGAAGCCCTGATAGAAACTGTAAAGATTTAAATGAAGATGTGGTACCAGAGAGCACTGCTAAGGAGAGTCCCCATAATTTGGTAAGATGTGGTACTTTGCTGGCAGAAGAAAGTGGGAATTGATTTAATCCGAAGTAAACGTGCGGGAGGTTATGGTGCGAGCAAGTTATTCCCCCACCCCTCACAGGCTCCTAAAACCTCAGAAGGGGGAGTTGGCGGCAAGACCAACCCCTCGCCGTGTTTCGAATCGGGAAAGAAGGGTCACCGGGCTGTGGAAACTGCAGAAGTCAAGTGAGCCAAAGGGGCGCCAAAAGGAAGAAAGAAACCTGGAAACAGTCCCAGCAAACCTCGCCGAAAACACAACTAAAGTCGAAAGAGACAGCAAGAGGTCGCCCCTCCCGCAGGGATGAGAATCAGAAGCCCCCAGTGACCCCTGAGAAGGACGGATTCTGAGCCTCGGAAACGACTTCCTGGTAAGTCCAAGCGTGGCCTATGACAATTCGGTTGAAGTTAGGTACCCAATCAGGGGTCGAAGAGGAATGCTACCCGCCTAGACCTCTGGTGCACCAAGGTGTGTAATCAAATGGAGTAGTAGAAGAAAATGGGCTAAAGCTAAAACCTTTGAAGATGCCCGATTTCCTTTTGCAACTAGATGGATCAGTGGCTGGAGGTTGCCCCGCTCCGTTTTATCACGGAAACCTATAGAAATTGATCATGGGAGTAGCATGATGAGACCCCTGCGTTTTTATTGTGTCCCTGGGATGGAGCAACCATTAATACTGGGATTGCCCTGGGCTCCGGAATGAAACCCCCAGGTTAACTAGAGAAAGGGGTTGTTGCGCATACGCACAAAGCAGCGAGCCAGGGGACGGGCCGATCCAGCCGAAACCTGAGGACCTAATTGAAATAGCTTCCACAGGTACTGAGCCCGTGAAAGATGAGGAGAAAATTCCCAAAGGAAGTCAAACTTGGGATTTAAAAGAAGTGTTCAGTGAGAAGGCCTGCGGATGAGCTTCCGCCTCACCGGCCAAGGAACTGTGCTATTGAGATTTTGCCTGGGGTGAAGCTCCGAAACCAAAGTTGCTACTCAATGACCCCCACGGAATTGGAAAGCTAAGATGTTATGATAAAAATTGGAACGTGTTTCATCCAACCTGCGTAGCCCCGTGAGGTGCGGCCCAGGTGTTGTTCCGTAAAAGAAAGATTGGTTCCAAGTCGCCTTGGTAGTGGATTACAGAAATCTTGAAACGCTATTCTGTGTGGAAGATCGTGTACCCCCTTCCTTTGATGAGGACATGTGGCCCATTTAGCGAAGGAGAAAATCTTCACCGAAGTTGATTAGAGAAGCATACTACCGATCCGAATTAGGAGGGGATGAGTGGAAGACCGCGTTCAACTGCCTCGATTGGGTTGTTTCCAATTCAACGTTCTTCCTTTGGTTTACAAGGGGCCCCAGCTGTATTCTTGCCAATGAGCTTCAATCCAAGTGTGTACATGAACATTTATACAGGGGTTCTGTTTAATCTTGATGATATCCTTATCTACATGGAGACCTCTAGATGAACATGTGAAGTGTAGTCGGTCGGTTTTTACAAAAAACTGTTGTCCCGCCTAAGTTGTATGCTATTGTCAAAATGTGAATTCCATTCAAGACAAAATGACTATTTGGATATCGCATTTCATTTGAAGGACATAGAGATGGACCAGAGAAGGTGCGTGCCGTTCTGGAGGTGGGCTCCACCACGCACCAGAAAACAACTTCAAGGCTTTTGGGGATTGTGGCAAATTTTTTACGGCAATTCATCCGACGTTGCTAAGATTAGCAATGCGCCCATCACAAATTTCTTGAAAACAAAAGGGGAGTTGAAGCCAAGTCAGGAAAAGCCGCTGAGTTGGTCAGGGAGTGCAAAGCCGCTTTGAAAAGCTTAAAATGGATGTGTTGCTGCAGAACCAGTGCTGAAACACTCGGATATGGACACTGCCTTTCGTGATCTTCCAAGCCGATGCAAGTGATGTGGCTATTGGATGGCAGTAGTTACTTCAAAATCAATGAGAAAGGGACTTTACAGTCCTTGTGCGATACACCTCCGTAGCTGGTCTAAAGAGAGAAGATGGGCCCGTCTGGAGAAAGAAGCATTATTGCAGTTCGTTGGCCTTGCTGACTGGAGACATTTCCTGGAAGGAGCAAAACACCCGTATTGAGGTATGACTGATCATAAGAATCTGGAAGCTTTAAAAAGCCCTGGAACGCTGTTCCTCTAAACCAAGCTTCCTTGGCCGGTCATATCCCCATAGAGCCATCTCAAGTCGTTTCATTGAAGTACACTTCTAGAGGCGGGAAGAATGTCAGCTCTCGCGCGCGCGATGCTTACATCTGCTTAAGACTTAGTACCTCAATATAATAGCACGCACAGGAGGTATAAGCCCAATTGTCTCAGCCAAACATCAGCTGCCCCAGTGATCACCAGAGCTCAAAGAAGAAACAAGAAGTGGTTTTATCCGAATGAACCTAACCGAAGCGTTAAAAGAAGCTTTAAAACTGGAACAATTCAAGTAACTATACGATTAGAGAGTGGTTTGGCTTGGGTGGGCCCAAGTTGTATGGCCCACAGGTACTTGAGCAGCCAAATACTACAACAGGCTCATGATTCTAAAGCAGCTGGCCCACTTCGGATTTGTGAAGACCTTACATCTGGTTAAGCCGGCAATTCTGGTGCGCTACTTAAAGAAGACTATGAAGCATTATGTAGCTAGCTGTCCAGTTTGGCTTCGGCAAGAGACCTCCTGTAAGCAGGTTAGATTGGTTACAAACTGCTAGACCAACGGGCCTCCCTAGGAAGATCTCTATGCGTACTTTATAGTAGAATGCCGAAAGTGTGGAAAACACGGGTCCATCTGGGTAGTGACTGATTTGTTTTCCAAACAAGGTACATTGCAACCTTGTTCCAAGATTCCGCTGCTAAAACCTGGCTAAACTGTTATATCACTATATCTATAGGTATACATGCATTCCCGCGAACGCATTAATCCTGGACAGAGGGGTCCAATTTACCCTCAAATTTTTTGGAAAAGAGTTCCTGAAGTTAATAGGCTCCGCCCAGGGGTTAACTCGCCCACCACCCCCAAAACCAATGGGCTGTTGAGAGGACTATAACGCCAATATGTTAGAAACAATGTATTCTCAGAGTTACATGAAAATTATACAAAGATAACTGTCCGAATATTTACCATTTGCCCGAAGTGGCATCAACGAACTCCTACACAGCAGTACTGGAATTTACTACCATTAAAGTGGGCTTCAGGACCAAGATTTACGTTCCCATACCTGAACTTCCTCGGCGAAAACCTAACATCCATTCGTTGGATTGATGGATAACTCACATCTCAACTTAAAACTGCGCCTGTAACACGCAAAGCATTAGATGAGCCATCAAAGCTCATAAGAAATTTGCAGAACAAGAAAATCCCCCCAGAAAGAATATAAAGTGGGTGACCAAGGTTTTCCTGTCCACCAGATACTGCAGACCACTCAAAAGTCAAAGAAGCTTGGTTCCTAAGTACGCTGGTCCATTCACAATGAACGGATTTATAAATCCTGTAACAGTCCAGCTAAACAATTACCCAAAACTCTTCGACGAATTCATCCGGTTTTTCCGATGTATAGTTGCTAAAACCTGAACATACTTCTGAGTTAAGACCATCCAGGCTGACCCATTCCATACCAATACTGATTGAAAGGCGAACAACATTTTTGAAGTTAAAGAAATTCTGGAGCTCTCGACAAATGGAGGTCGACTCACAGTATCTTGTAGCCTGAAACATTTCCCTTCTTCTACCACCAATGGTTAACGAAACTGACGTTAAAGCCCTAGTTGGTCAAGCATTCGTTTCCAAGTATCCTGATAAGCCTTAGGGTGGTGTTTCTTAATTGTGTAGTGATTAATAATTGTCTTTACTATTTTCTCCTCTCTCTCTTCGTAGGACTGATGGATTTGTCCTTTTTCTAGGAGGGCAATGTCAGCCTGAAGGTCTTCTGCTATGCTTTGCATCCTTTTGCGAGCTGCCATAAGTAACGGGGGGGGAAGGGAAGGTAGGAATAAGTTGGGAAGTGAGCTGGAGGTGTTACATTCATCTGTGTATAAATGGGAGGGGGAGCATAAGCTAGAGTTAGTTCTCATTTCTCGCTTAGCCTTTCTTCTCTCTGCGCCAACTGCAACCCGTTATCAAAATATGCCAAGGTCAACGGACAGAGGCCTCATCATCACCTGAAGATGCCCACCATGATTATATCCACACTTCTAATGGAAGTGTCATTTTGAAACTATTGGTGTGGAAACATTTCCATCACTTTTTCTATATGTGAATTGCGCGCGCCCTAATTCTCAGATCAGAATTCTTGGTTGCTACCACTCACTTTCAGTAAAAGATTTCTTTTCTCTAAACTAAAGAGTCTAAGTATTTCTTTCCTGGACTTTGAATGGAGCTCCGCCTGACAAGTCAGTCAACAAGAGTTGCAGAAATGACACAAAAGGATATTTTAAAACTCAGATGAAGGGAGGTTTAATGAAGGGTTTTTTTTTAGTATTCACAACAAGAGCTGTACAAAAGCTTTCTGCCTTTGAAGTAAGAGGATTCCTCTTGCAGATTTAAAGGAAAATAGGTCGGAGGCTCTTCAAGTCATTTATCTTTAAGACAAATCTGTTCAACTGGAATGACATCCATTTTATCATATGTACCATGGCGACTGGTTCTTACTGAATCTCTGCCCAGATTAGGAAATTGAAGAGATGGCACTTTCAGTTTGAATGCCAATAAATATTTTTGTTAGCTAAAATGGGTATTGATTGTGAATAGCAAGTCCTGTTAATTTCTACTGAGAATTTTATCAGAATTCTTCCAATTTGTCCATCGTTATAATGCCCTTATCAACATAATTTCTCAATCCAAGCCTTTGTATGGAAATTTATATCTTGAGCAAAGTAACTATAGAACACTTGGCCAGATTGCTTAAAAGTCCTCTTTCTCACCCTTCTAATTAAAAACAAAATCTTAATTCAAACATAATTGCTGTAATGGCAGAGACCGTTTAAGACCTTTTAAGCCACAATTCTTGCTTAGTGAAGGGATCCAAATTATAGCATCTGGACCAGTGATATACTGGATTACCAGTAAAAAGATAGACTACTACAACCATCAGTAATTAGTTCCCTTATCTAATTATTCTTATTGTTAAGATTTTTCTGACTGGGCTAATTTCTTTGTTGTCCTTCTCTAAAATTTATTTAATTTCTCTTATTTCTTTTAAAATGTCCAAAGATTTAAGATTTGTAGTGTCCAAATCTCAGTACAAAATTCAAGATCAAGTCTGATCAAAACAGAATGAAGTAAAAATATTACTTATTATTTAGAAATCATAATTCATATTAGAATTCATATTTCTCTCATTGCAACCTACAGTTACATTTGTCTTTAAAGGTACATCACACTGGTCTGCAAATAATTATTATTCAAATTATTTTGAAGTAGTATCACCCATCCTGTAATCATGTATTTGTTTCCTAAGTGAAAATCTTATTTGCCTTCATTTATGAAAACCTTTCAATTCTTTGTGTTAAATTTCATTCTGTTGCTTTCAGACAATTTCTCCAACTTACCAAGTTTATTTAAAATTTTATTTCTGTCTTCTAACATATTAGCTTTGTTCAATGTGATTTAATGACTCTTGATGGTCTTCTCATACATTAAATGTCCACAGGTGTTTATTCAATATAATGTCAGATACCGGATTAGGAGCTGGAAAACCCAAGTTCTAGTCCTCCCTTAGGTATGGAAGTCAGTTTTGAGCCAGTTACTTTCTGTCAGGAAAAGGATTAGGAATAATAATAATAATAATTTATCATCATTGTCAGTTTCATACAGCACTCAGAACAGAGAATAAAGCTAGTCACAAAGCAACAATACTTTATTTATAGTATTTATTCAAAATACTGAAATTATATGTTAAGCTTTCAAGTTGAAGCCAAAAAGAGAATGAATTCTCAAGTTGTTTATTTCAATCAAGATAAAAGTTGAAACATATTTTTTGCAAAATTAATATTTTTTTTACAAAAGAAAAATGACATTAAACTTTATTACAATTTAAAAAAGAACAAACACAGATGCCTTTTATTTAATAGTTTTGATGACAAATTTGTGCCTGGTCTGTCATTCTAAAGCCGATGTCACACC
>BHFT01065381.1:0-17844 GCA_004320025.1 Laticauda laticaudata | reverse complement strand
CACACACCAACCGCTACCTCAACGCCAACCCACCACAAACCCAGCACAATAAATTCTGTGCGAAAACACTAATTATCCAGAACCTAAACGCCTGGCAGATAAAACACAATATAAAGACTGAACTATGCATCCCTGACCTGAAGTATTGACAGCAATGGCTCCAAGCAATAAACAAAATCACCAGCTTGAATCCAAAAAACACACCAAGACATAACAAGACCCTAGAAGACCAACAGAACCTATGGAACAGTCTGTCTTGCCCTAATAAGAGGTACTACAGATAAAATCAGTAGATACTACACAGCATCACATCAAAGACTGCCTTCAAAACAGACAAAAAAATAGCATCCATCCTGATGAACCCCTAAGACAAAATTGACCTGTTAACCAAGGCCATTATAACGAACCTCCCTGCACATCAATGTCCCGGGCCACATACATGGACATGACCAATAGAACAGAATAAAGTAAACCGCCTTAGATGAACACAAAAATGCAGGAAAAAAGCTAGAAACACACGCTCCCTCATATGCCCCAAACACCATAAAACACAGGTCACACATTCAACTCCATGGGCACTAAAAACCCTAGCCACTATAGAAAACCCAGCCCACAGAATCAATCATAGAAGCCTAGAGATTTGAAAAAGATCTGAAGCAAATGTAATAGAAAAAAGATGATTCCAGCAACTGTCCAATTCATTGGAACCGCACTCTCAAATAGATAATATCTCCACACCACAACCAGGCCAAACACCTGGGCACAAACAGACTCCCTCTATAGCTCCAACTCCAACACCCCCCCACCAAGGCACACAGTGACACCAGGTTGCATAAAGGAATAGCAGCTTGCTGAGAATAGCACCGCCTTTCACACGAGCCACCGCATTGAAAGCCCCAAACACAAGAACAGAGTGTTGCCAGCCAATCAAACCACAAAACAACAGAAAGAAACCAGAAACACGCACAATTCATCAAACTCCATCCAATAACACAGAACCAGGCTAATACCAATCAGAATAAACCAGCCTCAATGAAACCCAGAGAACTGTGAGCACACATCCACACAGAAGCCTGATGATGTGGCAATGAGATTCCTGCTGAAACGTTGCTTAAAAACTTTAAACAGAACTACAAATGACGTGGGCATAATCCCGAGAACTAAACAGCAACAAATTAAGTACCCGCGAGAGCTTAAAAATAAAAGGGTAATTATCCCACTATTGTATGTTCTGTTTAAAGTTGTAACTCATTGTATTCTGTTAAAGTGTAGCACTTCAGCAGAATCTCTATCTCCATCATCAAGGCTTCTGTGTGAAGTGTGTCCTCACAGTTCCTCTGTTTCAAAAATTTGAGCTGGCTTTTCCGATTGGCTTATTAACCCTGGTCGGTCATTGGACTTGGAGTTGATGATTGTGTTTCTGGTTTCTTCTGTCTGTTTGTGCTTTGATTGGCTGGCACACTCTGTTCTTGGTGTTGGAGCTTTCATGCAGCTTGGCTTCGTGTGAAAGAAACGGCTTGCTCGTCACACAACGGGTTCAACCTGGGTGCCTGGGGGGCTGTTTGAGTTGAGCATCAGAGGGAGTCTTCTGTCTCAGGTGTTGTCTGTTTCTGTTGGTGTGAAGAATCTCTCTATGAGAGTGCAGGCTCCAAATAAATTGACAGTTCCTGCTGGAATCATACTCTTCTATTCCATCGCTTTCAGGTCTTTTTCAATCTCTATGGCTTCTCTGATGATCTGTGGTGGGGTTTTCCTATAGTGATAGGGTTTATGCCATTGATTGATGTGACCTGTGGTTTCATGTGTTGGAACTATGAGGAGTGTGTTCCAGCTTTTTTACTGCAATTTTGTGTCACAGTGGTACTTATTCTTCATATTTAATTCATATTTAATTCTGTCATACATTTGGAACCTGCCACTCTCAAATAGACAATGATCTCCACCCAACAACCCAGGCACACACATGAGCAAAACAGATCTCCTCTGATTCCTCCAGCCTCAAACAATCCCCCCACCAGGCACCAGATAAACTCTGCTTCTCATAGTAACAGCCGTCCTTTCACGCGAAGCCATACCTGCACTGAAACCTCCAACACAGGCACAGATGTTGCCAACGCCAATCAAAGCCACAAAACCAGACAGATAGGAAACCAGAAACAGCATCAAACAAACCTCCAAATCCAATAACACAGACCAAGACATCACCAATCAGGCATAGGCTAGCCCAAATTTTAAAAAACCAAGGCTGTGAGACCCGACCCACATCCATACAGATAGCCTGAATGAATGCAGATAGATTTAAATGAAACATTGCTACAACTTTAAAACAACACAAATGACGGGATAAATACCCGCAAGGAAGCTGAAACAGCACAATGCTAATACCGCGATAAGCTGTAAAAAACATATATATATATATATATATATTATATATATGATAATATATATATATATAATATATAATATATTAATATATTATATTATAATATGGATAAGAATAATGTATTGGAAAGAGAAAATAATAAAGAAGATATAAAGCAACCCAATTATTTAAGAAGAAATATACGAGACTAGAATTGACAGAATTACAGAAAAACCCACCAAAAAAGAACATTAAAAAGCAAATGGAATTTTAAAAATATAAGCTGAATTTGAATGATAAAGAGGAACTAGTGCAAAAAATCAAAAACATTAAAGCAAAATTTCTTTGAAAAATGCAAAACAAAACCAAAAGATGAGAAAAAAAAAGAAAAAAAAAAAGAAAATTGATTCATGAATTATAGATAATGAACGAGACACTTCACCATCAAAATGAAGATAAAATGAAAAGTCCAAAATTACTAATGAAAATAACAATCAAGAGAACAATCTAGAAAAGATAAAGTTAAAAAACAATACCTCACAAAAAACAGAATTACCAACAAGTACCAGAATAACAGTTAAAGACAGAGAATAACAATGAAGGAATTAAACAGAAAGAAAAAAGACAAAAGAATGGCAAAAAAAAGATGGACTATCAGCAAAACTATATGAAGATATAGCAAGACTCTTTAAAGTAACGTAATGTTGGAAGTATTATTCCCAACTCATGGAGGAAGCATATTGCTCTCTACCAAAAGAAGATTCAGAACCTAACAAACAGAATTAAAAATATAGACTCATCACGTTATTGAATGCAGATTATCAAAATATTTGCATCAGTTACATAGCAGTAAGACTAATAGGGAGTTTTAAATAAGCTTAATACACCAGATCTTAGGCTCGCTTTCACCTAACGAGAAATTAGATAACATATCCTTGACAGTCGGCTAAAATTGAATCCCATATAAAAGACACTAAGAATGCCCAAACTGTAACCAAATAATTTAATGTTACGATCTGCAATAGATTAAGCACATAAACATAGTTTAATCAGATTAACATTATAACACAGAGCTGTATATTAAAAATGCAACTATATATTTTGTAATTAAAAGCTTGTTTAAATGTGATTCTTAGAAATAGTTGGTATTTTCATGATAAAAAATTCAAAGGCAAAATAAACACATGACAAATTCAAAATATTGAAAACTGTAAAGTTTAGAGTTTCAAGTCAAAATGTTAAACATGATTATTAAAAGGAAATATTGCCACATCTGTGCTGCAATTGTTTTTTGAAATTCAGGTTCTATTGTAAAGCCCAATGTCACACTGCCAAGGAGCAAAAAGACACAGCGGCGAGCAAAATGTTCCATCCGTTGTCATCCCGCTCTCAAAGGGCAAAAAATTGTGCAATAATCCAGACGGATGAACACGGACGCGGGTAGGACGCAGGTGAGAAAAGCGGGATGCAGAACGGAAGCCCCACGGATGGAAAAGCGGATGGGAGGGATGCAACATCCGCAGGGCTTTCCGGGGGCCTCAGCAAAGCGGATGCGGAACGGATGAAGCGGATGCAGAGCGGACGCGGAACGGATGAAGCGGATGCACAGCGGATCGCATACACGGCAAGCCTAATGATGCCTGTGTGTTAATTATGTATGTGGGGAGGAATCATTTGCATCACCCCGCGGATATAAACGAAGCATGCTCGGACGCAGTCGCCATTCAGAGGAATAAGACCTGCTGCAGGACAGATTGCTTGCCTTTGCCTGCCCTGCCTGCCATGTCTGCCTGCAAGCCTTGCTGCCAGCCTTGCTGCCACCTCCCTGCCAGCCTTGGTTCCGCAGCCTTCCTGCCACCAGCTACCCAACTCATGTGGAAGCACAGCAAGCCTCAGCAATCTGCTGCCACTCCTGCAAGAGGGACAGGGCTACCATATCTCCCCCCTGGCCTCACTCTGTTCTCTCTGGGGCTTTGCAGCACGGGCTCGCTCTTCTGCTGGCGCTCTGCGCTTCTGCCTTCTGGAAGGAGCTGATGACAAGTCACTCCATACCACCCACTTTCCACACACCTGGACCCTCACCCCCTGAGACCTGAGCGACCAAGAGGAAGTCGCAGCAAAGCTCATTTTTGTATTTATAGCTTCTTGTACATAAAGTCTATTTATGATTCACACACTTTTTCAATTTTCTTTATTAAAAAGTCTTGGGCAAACTTTTAAGAAATCTGGTTATAAGCCTTGCAAATGCTTGTGGGATGGTAAGGATTAGCTTTGGGATGGGTTAGGAAACCTGTGGGATAGATAACCTCCAGTGCAAGCCAGTAAGTGGACTGTCATGGTCCAACTCCTCCAGGTTGCCACAACCTATGGCCTTATTATCAATAAACGATTAATCAATTCACCACACATGTCCAACATAAACAAAACTCTTTATTAAACACCCTGTTCATTGTAGCCACCATACATACATGGCCCCAATCCATCCAGTGATGAGACAGGCTGAAGGAAGCCATCCATTAAGCATCTACCATCCTGTCTTGCCACTCCCACTCCCAAGCTTGGGAGCTGCACCAGGTTCAGGAGGTTGCGCTGTTTCTCTCGCTTCAAGTGAGGCTCTGTTGGGGCCTTGCAATCCTCATGTCGATCAAGGTTTTTGCCTTGCCTCCATCTCCCCAGGCCTCCTTGTCCCATTTTGCCTGTTGACGGTCCACAACCTGTTCTGCCAAGACTGGGTAGCGGGTGTGCATGAGATGTGCAAGGATGCAGCAAGATCCACGATCCTCCTCATGGTCTCTGGCTATGCTGCATGTGGTGAGAAGTAACCTGTAACCGTTGGCCAGGATGCCAAAGCATTCTCCACCACCCGTCTTGCCTCTGGACAGCCTGTAGGAAAGATCCTCTCTTCACGGGTGATTAGGTATTTGGAGGTTGAGGCTTCATGATGGTAGGTTGTGAGGAAGACAGGCGTCATACCCCATGTATGAAGTAGGGCACATCTTACTTGTCGTTTGGTAGCGGGTCTGGATCTGGGAAGCCCCACCATGAGTTGCCTTCCAGACCCTCCTTGAGGTGACTGGCGTTGTATACCTGGGCATTCTGAAGATGAACCATTGCCTGAAGCATCGATGTACATGAACTTGTAGTCAGTATCGACCATTGGCGAAGAGGATAGATGCTGAAGAAGCCCTTGTAGTTCTGATAACTGACCCCGACTTGGCTGGAGCTTTGCAGGCCACGTGCTTGCCATCTATGGCTCCAAATGGTGTGGAGAAGTTCCACTTCTTATACAATGCTCTGCAACTTTCTTCCATCCTTCTTCAGTGGAAGGGTACTGGAGAGCTCCTCCTTGTATTCTTCGATGATGACCTGCACACACTTCTCTGACCAACAATGCTGAGGTGTTGGGTGGCACCCTGCAGCCATATTGCATGCTCCTGTAGGTGGTCCCTGAGCCAGGTGCCGCAGAGTGAGTGCCACCTGAGCCCAGGTTCCAGGCTGGGCCGGAAGTTTGTGTTTGTCTTGGTCAACTGGGGTCAGCCGCTGCACAAGTTCATCAAACATGGCTGGAGGCATCTCTCAATTGACGTCTGGAACACCGAGTGTCTTCGCTCTGAGCTCCACCATCAGCTTGTTGTACAGTCTGTCCTCTGCTCTTCTGGTGAACCATCTTTGGACCCAGACTTTTTTGGGGCCTCCTTTCTTCCTGTAGTAAACAGAGCTGTAGATGGTTTCGCACTGTTGCAGAAGGATGGTGGCTGCCGAAAGACTTTGTCAACAACCACTGTGGACATGACTGGATGCTGGGAAGAGGAAGAGCCAGATGAAGGCGCAGAGGTCTGCACCACTGCTGCTGTTCTGAAAGTGAGATGCAGATGAAGTTGCTCTCCCTTTTAAGGAAATAGAGTGTTTCCGCTAGGCATCCCTAGGTATCTAGACATCCTTAATACCCAAGATAGGTCCCTCTGCGAACGTTTTTCCGTTTTAAACGCTTTGTTCCGTCTACATCCGCTAGGCATCCGTTCTGCATCGTTCTGTGTCCGTCCCGCTTCCTCCCTGCGTCCGAGCGGATGCGAGTTGCGCGTAGCGGAACGGATGCCTAGCGGATATAGCTGGATCCAGAACGGATAAGAACGGATGCCTAGCAGATGCGTAGCATGCATAACAGACAAACTGTACTACATTCCGCGCAAAGTTTTGGCAACCCAAACTTTTGGAGCAGATGAAATGTCAATAACGCGATTAAACGGATGCTGGACGGATAGAGAGGAAGCCAAATGGAGGCAGTGAGTACATCGCATTTTCGAACGGATGGCAAGCTCTTTTGTCTGTTTTACATCCTCTTTGCATCCGTTGGTTCAGTGTGACATGGGCTTAGCAATATATTGTATGCAATAAAAACTTGGAGTTGTTCCAGTATAATCCTCAACGATACTAGACATTTTTCCTTCACAAAAATAGATATTCTTACAAAAATGCAAGTATCAATTAATGAAAAAAGATTCTGTTTTCTGAATCTGAAACTGTAGTATGATATTGCCTATTTCAAATATTAAATATTGGAAGCCAACAATTGATATTATTTTTGTGATTTGGTCAACCTTGGGACATACCATATTTTTCAGACCAAAAGACGCACTGGACCATAAAACACACTTTGGTTTAGAGGAGGAAAACAAGAACAAAATATTTTTTTGCCTCCAGGGGTCCCATTTTTGCCCTTCCCAGCATGTAGAAGCATTATGTAGGTCAAAATCGGGTCCATTTTCAGCCTCTGGAGGCCTCTGCGGGTCCTGTTTTTGCCCTCCCCAGTTTCCAGAAGCACTCTGCAGGCCAAAAAACAGGGCCTTTTTTTTTATCTCAGGAGGCCTCTGCGGGTCCCATTTTTGCTCTCCCCAGCATCTGGATGCTGGGGAGGGCAAAAACAGGACACATGGAGGTTTTGGGAAGCCAAAAACTGGCCTGCTTCAGGACACTAGGGAGGGCAAAAAAGGGACCCGTGGAGGCCTCTGGAGGCCAAAAATGGGCCCATATTCACTATAAGGCACACAGACATTTCCACCCACTTTTTAGGGGGGGAATTGCATCTTATAGTCCAAAAAATACGGTACATAGCACCTTTGTATATAGCACCTTTGGTTGAGCGGATAGCATTAAGATCTAAATGTACTAACAAGATTACAGAATGCAATATCTAATAAAAGAAACTGATACTTTTCCCCATACAAAATTGACTTTAAAAATTGGGGGAAAGATGATGATATGGAAAAATTGGATAGAATTGAAGATATTGACTTTGGAACAACTGAGAAATGATCAAGATTAATTTTTAATGATTTTTTGTCTACCATAGGGGTGACAAACTCAAGATGCTTAATTCTGGCCTGCGGGACTGGCCTGGAAATATCAAAGGAGTGCCCACGGTGCCTCTGCCAGCCAAAAGGGGCCATGTGAAGTCCCCTGGGCCTGTTTTTGGCCTCCCTGGCCTCCAGCAGCACTCTATAGGCCAAAAATAGGCCCCGCGAGGCCCCCATGAGCCCTCCTGCAGCACTCTGCTACAGGTCTCTCATTTAGCATTGTCAAACTTTCTGAAGTTATCCCAGAATCAGACTGAGGTAGCAGAAGAGAAGAAACATCCTACATGGAGAAAATGACATCAGGAATCTCGCCTTTATGAATCTTTTTCGCTGCATGTAAGTTTCCTGCCTGCCAGTTAGCTGGAAGTTAGTTTTAATTCAAGTTTTTAGTTTGTTGGGTTTTGCCTCTCACATAAATCCTAAGAAAAGCCTTTGGGATTAATTTTTCCCTGCAGATCCTTTGGCTCCTTCCTTCACCTTCTGCCTTTCCCACAGTGTCGGCCCCAGACTCTCACCGGCAAACTCCCCTTCTCCCTAAAGCAACATGAAAAACATTGGAAGAGTTTCCTTGCTGGTAGAAGAAGAGAAGGAAAGTCAGCTAATTAATACCGGAAACACAAAGCAATAATTTGTGTTACTCAGATGAGTGTGTTTGTCTGGATTTTTCTCCCAAAAGAAAAAAAAAAAGCAGCCACAATCTATCATAGACCCCAAAACTGGTGTCCCTGCAGAGGACAGATGCAGTGTCTCTCATCCTTGCCAGCAGGGGGAGCTCCTGGTTGGGGAATGTCTGATGGAAGCAGTTTATTTTTATTTTAGTCTTCAGCTGGGAGAGTAGGGGACTGACTGTAGAGACTATTGACTCCGCCCACCATGGCTCTCCCTATCCCAGCAATATCCACTATGACCACAGCCCTCCAAATCAAACATAACCCTGATGCAGCCCTCAAAGAAATTGTGTTGACACCCCTGATCTACCAAATATAAACCAATGGCAATATTTACAATTATAACATTTATTAACAACACAATTTGGACCTGCAGCATTGCAGCTTCTGAGACATCTGAGATACTTAAACAATTTGTTAAATCCTTGTTAATTCCTTTAAGAGTACAAAGAATCCTGTTCATTTTAATGGGTTTTTGTTATCAAAAAATCAGTGTGATCTGCAGATCTTAAGAAATGAGCGGAATGAAGAGTTAGAAGTTCTAGATTGCCTGGGTAATGGGAGAGTATATTAATTTCTAATGAAAGAGTGTTAATGAAATTCAAATTACTATTTATACAAGATATTTAGAATTTACTGGACACCCATTATGTTTGTATGGAAAAATATATCAAAACAGCATTTTGTTGGAGATATAATAAGCATAGTGCTTTTTTAAAACCAAACAAAACAGATGTTTCTACAATATCCCATGCTTACCATGCTTCTGGGGAAAAAGTAATTAATTATATGAATATGATTGTGCAACAAAAGATAAATTTTCAAAGGATAATATTCTTTTGAATTATACTTAATACTTAGATTCTCCATGCTGTATGACTAAGCAGCTGACATTGCAGCTTTGAAAAAATAAAAGTATTACTCCATTTATTCAATGGATTGAAAACTTTTGTGACTTATGACAGTATTGCCTATAGATGTAGACTTTGTACAATAGACAAATATAATGAAATACAGTAGGTTAAAAAGATAGTTGTATATGTGTGATAGTAACATGTACTTATTAAATAATATTTAGACAAGTACATATAGAATTGTGAACTATTGTTATAATGATATTTTTCTTGCCATATTTCTTTCACTTTTTTGTGAACATTATATTTTTATGTTAACAGCTTTATTTTATCTCTGTGATGGCAAACCTATGGCACACGTGCCACAGGTGGCACGCAGAGCCATTTGTGCAGGCAGGTGAGTTCCCAGCCAAACTTACTTGCACTGCGCATGTGTGCATTTCCCAGCTGATTTTCTGCCCATTTGAGGCCTTTTTCAGCCTCCCAGAGGCCCGAGGAGAGCCTCTGCAGCCTTTGGAGGCCAAAAAACAGGCCTGTTTTGTCACTTCCGGTATTTCCGGAAATACTGGAAGTGATGAAACAGGTCCATTTTTTGGCCTCCAAAGGCTGAGGCTTACCTCAAACTTCTGGGAGGCCGAAAAAGGCCACCCATTAGCAGGTTGGCATTCAGGACTCAGGATCCCGGACAGCTCCCAGTCCCCGGGGAGCTGGTTACATATTTAAAGATTCGGGTTAATGTCAGCGTTCCAAGTAACAACCTCCAAATTAAAGACTCCAAGACTGTCATTTTCTCAAAGATTCATTTTATTAGAGATGTCATATTGGCACATTTAAGGAAAGCCCAAATCTAAGATTTCTGGGTTTTCCTTAGCCCAAAGAGAATCCAAAATCCAATCCCTGCATCCAATAGTTCATCGCATGGTCCAACCATTACTTCATTCCAACTGGAAACTATCCCCAGGAACTCCCCTCCAGGCGTAGGTCACATGTCCTTGACTCTCTGAGAAAGTATTGTTGTTGTGGCTAATTTTCCACAGCTCCTTGAAGTCCCCTCCCAAATTCCCAGTCACTTAATGCGGCAGTCCAGAACCTTCAAAGAAAAATGGCTTCCAAGCTGACAAAATCTTTCAATACAACACATACACACACGGAGGGAGGGAGGGAGGGAGTAAGAGAGGTGTTTTTTTCGATGTCCACCATGAAGGAAATACCATTTGCTTTTCCTTTTAGTTATTGAAAATAGCTATATGTATTATTTGTTATAGTGTAGCTACTGAAATAGCTTCTAATCTCAAACAAGCAAGTCTAGGTAGCTTATAATACTTACAATAAAGAAAATCCATCATATATAATTCCTACTCACTAGGCACCAATATAAACAACCTCACATACCAAACAAAACAAAACAAAACCCCACATCAAAAATAACTTAATTTTAAGGAGCAGTTTTGCAATCCTGTGTACTGCTAGGTACACTTAAAGTTAATTATTTTTTTATGAACAATACACACTTGGTATAATGATTATTGGCTTTTCTGTTTCAATTTTCACATACTGTACATTACATATATATGTAATCCTTGACCTATGACTACAACTGAGTCTGGAATTTCAATTGTTAATGGTCATAAAGTATGATGTCATATGACTGCAATGATTGCAACACCAGCACTACCAATTGCAGATGGTTAACTGATTTTGTGAATTGTTAAGCAAACTGAGTCTTGGGATGAGTTGTCTTGTGGAGAGAAAGCTCTGGGAAATCCAGAAGAAGCTGCACATGAGTTGGACAGAGTTCTGCAGTCTGGTATGAACACAAAGAGGCCAGGAAATAAGTCACAGATTTCCTTCCTCAACAGCCCCAGCAATGCACCAAAAAATTGACACAAACCAGAAAGTGCCAAATGCTAGAAAATTTCCAAAAGGTACAAGGTGAAACAGCCAGTCTGACCCATCCTCACTCTGAAATGGAAAGGCAGGAAGCAGGCAGATCACAGGGATAGGATGACCATTAAGGTCACTCCAATGTGAACCTTTCTCCACATAAAACAATGGTAAATAAGTTGCCCCTACCAGTGACTTTTCTCCCACCAATGGCTTTCCCTATAATGGAAGTGCTTGTCCCAGCCACTGCCTATCCCCACCACTGATGTTGGTTTAGCCTTGTTGCCTGAATCAATAAGGACTACAGGTCCTACCTGTCTGCAGGACTTTAACTGATGGGGGAGCTCCTGCTCCTCTGGACAGCCCTACTGTTCTGACCTAGGTTACCCAACAGCATGAAGCCAACTCCTCGGCCCAGTAAACCCCCTTTATTTAGTTTACAGTGAATTCCTCTCCAGCAAAGACCCAGCCAACAGTCTTTCAAGATACTTCACAATTACAGACCTTTATCAGGCTTGGAGAGTCACCAGGCCAATATCTTTTAAATGCCACACTGTAGTAGATAATACTTGGCAACAATGCAGGAACAGTTCTTCACCCAAATGAACTAATTGTCTCCTGCAAAATCCCACTCCCTTTTTGATACTCTTTTATTCCCTATGGGAGAATCCATTCACCGTCCACCTGTGGGTTTACTCCAAAGTCAACCCTTGTTTCTTAGCTGTTCCCTTCGTCTGGCAGCTCTGCGCATGCACACACTGGGAATAGGCTGCAGTTGTTCTTCTGCCTCATTGATGTCTATCTCCAAAGGCAGCTAACTGTCAGACGGCCCTGGTCCCATCTCTGCATCCGACGCAGAGCACTCATCAGAGCCTTCCCCAGACTCCAAGACTGACCCATGTTCCTCCACAACCTCCTCACTGTACAAATCTGCTGCCAGCTCCACTGGCTGGCCACAACACTTACCTATCCAACAGAACATCAATTCAAAAGGAACAAAAATATCCACTAGAGTCCAACATCATCTCGCTTTTGGATTTTTGGAAAGGGAAGAGAGACATCCTATAGAATGGCAGAAAGCCTGTTTAGGAGACTGAGACTCTCAGAGTGTCCGTGTCAACATCTGCAGAAAACTACGAGGGCTATCCACAAAATAGATTACGTTTTGCGATAGAAAAAAAACAAAGTGTAGGAAAAAAAAATTATTATATACCACTTGAAAGTGACACTTAAATACTACTTCAACATATTCACTGGAACAAGAAATTGAGGCACTTATCATAGAGGTGAACAAGCTTTGATTCCATTGTCATAAATTCAGCCACCTGAGATTTGAGGCAGCAGTCACGCTCCACCCGAACAGTTCCGCGTCGTTGTCAAAGCGCTGGGTTCCAAGCTGTATCTCCAAGGTCTTCATCCTCGGAAACAAGTGGTAGTCGCTTGGTGAAGATCAGGGCTGTAGGCGGATGAGGAAAAAATCTCCCAATTGAAAGCATTCAGGACTTCTCGAGTGAGATTTGCTGTGTGTGGTCGGGCATTTGTCATGCAAAAACAAAATTTTTGAGCTTAACTTTCCTCTACACTTGTTTTGAATGCTTTTCTTAGTTTTGCAACATTTTCACAATACCTCACAGAGTTTTATTGTTGCACCACTGTTCCAGAAAATCGATAAGAAACACACCTTGCCCTGTTCCAAAAACAGTCACCATAATCTTCCTTGCAGAGAATGTTTGCAAACATTTTCTTTGGTTTTTTTGGAAAATTTGTGTCCCCCACTCCATAGACTGCAATTTGGTCTCGCTGTTCACATGTTTGACCCAAGTCTCGTCTCCAGTTACGATTCGATCAAGAAAATGAATCCCATCTTGTTGTCGTAAAGAGTACAGAAATGTAATGATGCGGCCATTACGCTGACTCTTGTGGTTTTCAGAATTTTTGACACCCATCTTGCACGAAATATTTGTTGAGCCTAAGCTTTGTGTAACAATTTCATGCAACAAAACTGGTGTGAAATTTTGTGGAAACATAAGCAAAAGTTCTGTTACTGTGAAAATGGCCGGTTTTTCATGAATATTGTCATCGACTTTCGCGACCCAGTTCATCAGTCAACAATGCTCGCGACGCCACTCCGCTGTTCATCATGAACGTTAGTTCGTCCATTTTTAAACTTAATGCACCATTGGCGCACTCCACTTTTGGTGATGATGTTGTTCCTGTACACTTCACACAGTTGCTGAAAAATTTCAATTGGTTTATTGCCAACAAAATCTTATCACTGATCGCACCTCACAACTCACGGGATTTTTTGCTGATAAATTGATTCACACAAAGAGCCCCTCCCTGTTCATTTTGTAACTTTATAGTGTTTCTCAACATTGGCAATCTTAAGCTGTCAATTTCAATTCCCAGAATCTCCCAGGGAGAAATTTGTGAGTTGAAGTCCACATAGCTTAAAGTGGCCAAGCTTGAGAAAAGCTGCTCAAGAAATGATCAGCTCTATCTCTCTCTCTGGATTGGGGCTAAAAAGCCATCTCAGCTCAGTTACATAACAAACCACCCAGCCATGCCTACTCATCTGGTCCTTAGGGCAAAGAATCAGCGGAGGGTAAGCACCCAGTCCAGCCCTCGAGCAAGCTCAAGGCCTTCCACTTTTCCTATATGAAAGGGACTAAAATGGTATTTAATGCCAAGCTCTACTCTAGGGGAAAGACTATTGCTTATCTTAAAGCTATTAATATGATTACACTGTGGTTCACTATTTTGCGGCATCTTAAATAGAGGCTGGAAATTGATTTATTTATATAAGTATCAGTTGAAATTATTAGGCCTATTAGATTTTAATTTAACAACATTAGATGCAATTCACTGTTGTGGTAAAGAACAATGTGATTTGAATTGTATGTATTGTTTATTTATTTATTTAGTGTATGGCATGTGTTAGCCAAGGATCACTGAGGCGGCTGTCTGTCTCTGAAACTAATTTTTTTTGGGTGGTGTTATCTTTACCTGCAGGACGCCCTAATGCCAGTAGGCATTCGGGAAGGCTCCTTTCTTGTCCCTGTAGAGTTTATCGAACCACAACTTCACAGGCATCGAACCACCGAGCTGCTGACCTCAGCAGTACACAAGCCCAGCATCTTACCACATGAGCCACAGCGGGTCCTGTATGCATTGTAATTTTATATTACACATAAAATACTTTAATAGACATGGTAATAGAAATAAAAGTTATATATATATTCTGATCCAGACAGCACCTTGATGCCAAACTCTTATTATTCATTGTAAATTTGCCTACCATTTTAAAGGCACTTAAACTGAAGGATATTGCTCAAAGGTGATGAGGTTCCCTGATATCACTCAGGGTACAGCAAGGATGGCACAGGAGATATTGCCCAGAGGTCCAAAACCCTTCATCGGCACACCACAAGTGTTAAACCACTGGCACTCAATATCTGATGGGCATCCTGTCCCATGAGCCCTCATTGTCTTGCCTCCTAGGCCTCCAAAGCACACCCTGCTCCAAGGCTTTGTGGAAAATGTCTGGAAATCAATGGAGGAGTTCTTTGAGTCTCCTCCCCAAAGGATAGGCCCACAAAGAGGCCCTGAGGGATTTAAACAGCATTGCCTGAGAAACCTAAATTTTGGATGGATATTTCAGGCATTTTGAATTCTATTTCTGAGGTTCTTGGGTGATGGAGAATTGTTGGGAAAAGATGGGAGACCATGGTGTCTTATTTCCAGGGGTGGGATTCAAATTTCTTAACAACTGGTTCTGTGGGCATGGCTTAATTTGTGGGTGTGGCTTGGTGGTCATATGACTGGCTGGGTGTGGCTTGCTGGCTGGGTGTGGCTTGGTGGTCATGTAACTGTGAGAGTGACCAACTCAATGTTACTCACGTCAAGGGGTGCTTTGCCTGGCCCCTCCCCTCTCAGCCATTCCTTGTCACACCCAACTTCAACTTATCTATAGTTCTATAAAAAAGTTGTTCACCCTTTTTTGAGTTTATTATCTATGTACTATAGATGTATTTTCCTGGACCACTGACAGGAGGAAATGACTCACGTGTTTTGCCCAAAAATGTGACAGGCAACAGGCTGCCACAAAGAAGGGGAGGGGCAATGTATTTTCCAAAGAAACAGAAGGCAAAACAAGAAGCAATGGATGGAAACTGAACAAAGAGAGAAGCAACCTAAAACTAAGGAAAAACTTCCTGACAGCAAGAACAAACCAGAAGTTCTGGGTGCTCCAACACTGGAGGTTTTTAAGAAAAGACTGGACAGAGCCATTTCTCTGAAATTGTATAGGATTTACCACAAGGTCCCTTCTAAGTGTTATTCTGTTATTCTGACACCTTTCCCAGGATCTCTACTCAGAATTTGGCACCGTCAGTTTTCCTGCCTGAGAAGGGAGTTGGACTAGAAGACCTCCAAAGTCCCTTTCAACTCTGTTAAACACACATGTATTTATGCTCTGGACTATTGACATTGAATGCAAACCCTGAAAAATACCTAGGCAAAAGAAAGGCAGTAAAATCACTCTAGGTGTAGGGACAGTATAAAATATTAATATATGATAAATAATGGAACAATTTAAAATAATAGTACAGGGTTTCTCTCNTTTTTCTTTCTTTCTTTCTTTCTTTCTTTCTTTCTTTCTTTCTTTCTTTCTTTCTTTCTTTCTTTCTTTCTTATTTCTTTCTCTCCCTTCCTCTTTCTCTGTTGCTCTTTCTTCCTTCCTTTCTTTCTTTCTTTTCCTTCCTTCCTTTCTTCCTTCCTTGCCTCTATTTCACACACACACACCAAACTCTCTCTCCTGACACATACACACCTGGTCTGAGAAGTACTTATCAGGCAAACTCCAGAGCAGCGAGCAGCAGGACAATAAAGAAAGAAGCAGCCCTGGAACGTTCATCTGCCCTCCCTCCCTTTCAGAGCACATGGGTGGGGATGGGGGCAGCGGCGGCGCACCTATGGGAAGCCCCAGGAGTTTCTGCTCTCCCTTTTGGCATACAACAGCAATGGTGATGGCAGGGGGCAGCAGCGGGGCTATGGAAAGCAGCCCCGCTGCTATAGGACTATAGGACTAGCTCCTGGCCTCCATTTTGGGGCACAACATGGCAGCAGTGTGGGGACAGCAGTGGCGGCAGTGTGGTTATGGGAAGCAGCTCCAGGGGATCCTGGCCTCCCTTTCAGGGCACCTCCACTGCCCCTCTCAGCCCCAGTGGGCTGCCATCATTGCATCACTCTGAGGGCTGCCTCTCACCCATCCGCTGGCTGGACTGGCCCGGAAACGGCACCCCACCTTGGCCTGCTCCTGCCTGGCCGCCTGCTTCTTGATGTGAGCAGAGGCTGCTGGTTGGCTAGAACTGGAAAAAAGGCTGTGCGGCTATGGCAGAAAGAACTGGGGTAACACCGGGCAGCTTGGATGAGCAAGCATGAGCGAGGTGGTGACTGTTATAGCATCAAGAAGCTCTGGTTCTTTCTGCCAGAGACGTGCAGCCTTTTCTTCCAATTCTAGCTATGTCCTTGCACTCACCGCCACAGGAGCCCAGCACTGCTGTTTCCATCGCTTCAACCAGCAGCCTCTCCTCCTATCAAGCCAGCAGCCAGACAGGAGGAGGCCCAGGATGGGCGCAAGGTGGAGGAGGCCCAGAAAGATCACGGACAGCGAGGGGAGACCTGGAAAGATCTTGGGCGGCAGGGGGAGGCCCGGAAAGGCCCCAGGCAGTGGGGAGAGGTCCAGCAAGGTCCTGAATGGTGTGGGGATGCCCAGCAAGGTCTCAGGTGGTGGGTGAGGTGCAGAAAGGTCCTGGCCAGTGGGTGGAGGCCCGAAAAGGCCCAGGGCGGTGGGTTAGGACCACAGAGAGGACTAAGGGATGCCCCAGAGAGGGCTGGGGGGGGCTCAGGAACAATGGGGGAAGGGTTAGCGCAACTCGCAGTTTTACCTATGAGCAGATCAGTGAAGAGGCTTGTGTTGCAGCAAAAGGCAGGCTGCAATGGCTGCCCTGGTGGGTGGGCGGAAGCAGGCTGCAGGCATGTTGTGCATGCACACAATGTGGCATATGTGCATGTAGGACTGACCAAGCAGGGAGTGAAGAAGCAGGCAGAGAGGGCCAGGGCCAGCTAGAGGCCCGATTTAACAGTTCTCTGAACTATTGGGAACCATAATAACTGGTTCTATAGAACTGGTGCGAACCGGTAAAATCCCATCCCTGGCTATATATCTGATGAACTGATAAACTGATTTATATATTATACAGATTATATATTGTACAAATTATATCGTATAACTACATATATTTACATTTATATACTTATATTCTTATTTATCTTTTTGCAATTTTACTATTTATATAAGCTATCTATTAGAATTATATTAGCTATATTTTCCTGATATTTATCTGATAATTGTTTATAGCTATATTGATATACCCTAGATTCTTACCTTTATAAAGCTTACTCTAAAACGATAGAACCAAACTAAGATAAAGTGGAGTATAGTATATAGAAGAATATAACAGTGATATTAATTTGGATAATATTTTCATATTATATGTATATTAGACATTTAATAACTAATTTATACTAGAACTGGAGTGACTGATATATGTTACTTAGATTGAGATATTTGACATAGATTGATGTTAGGAATATAAGTCATCTAACAGGTATTTGGGTTAGAAATATATAAACCAGGATAAACATTTTAGTACTATCTC
>BHFT01065379.1:0-30105 GCA_004320025.1 Laticauda laticaudata | reverse complement strand
TGACCAATCCTATTGCGGCCTGCTCGGCCAATCAGATTTAGTTATTTGGAGTATTCTAATTTCTATACACAACATCTCCAAACTTGGCAACTTTAAGACTTGTGGACTTCAACTCCCAGAATTCTCCAGCCAGCTCTGCTGGAAGTTGAAGTCCACAAGTCTTAAAGTTGCCAAGTTTGGAGACCTCTGAGTTAACTACTCGATGCATCTTTTGAAGAGAGCAGCAACTCACTGAAGCTTTTGACTTTTTAAATGTCATTTGTTAATTGGAAATGGGGCTCCCAGATGCCTTCTGGTCTTTAGCCACAATGGATGACCCCTCCTCTCCAGCCCTTTGGCTCTAGAATGCCATACTGGGCAAGTCGCCCAGCGTTCTGACCCAAACCTGGTTCCAAGGGAGCAAACACGAGACAAAGATAATAGCACAACCTTTTAATGTTTCTTTACGAATCCCATTCCTTCACAGATAAAAGCCTGCTTCCAACTAATTAGCTCCGATAATAAAGAGCCTTGCCAAGTTTTTGCTAAGCTGCCAAGAACACTAGATAAAATTACTAAACAATAATTCAAAGAGTCTCCAAACACCAACTCAGATATTCTAACATCCACCAGGTTCGAGTGCAAAACTTATTTGCCTTCCACAAAGAACTGCGGTTTCTCAGCTGGCTTTTATCTTCTCAGGGAGGGGCAGCCTTACTCTCAAGTTCCCCGTGCTGCTGCAGCTGCTCTTTCCTATGTGCCCTGGGCACAGGGTCCTCGGGGACCTCTTCATCACTGCTGCCAGCCTCCACCGTCTCCGAAGGCCGCACTCCACTCCCTGATGGTCCTGGCCCCATCCCTGCCTCACACGCAGGCCCCTCATTGAAGTCCTTGCTCTCTGAGACCTCAGCCATCTGCACCTGCTGCCGGGCAACCACAACACCAAGGGGGCCAGGAGGAGTCAGGGAAGCCTCCCTGGGTTTTCCTTTGCTTTGGCAGGGAGAGAGACCAGGAAGGACCCCTGTATTTGCAGCAACTTTGTAGACTAGTTTGACAGAGAGATCAGCTCACAAGCCAACATGCAGACATTAAGACTCCTTTCTCAAGGCTAGTCCTTGACTGCGTCTGCTCTGTTCTACCTGGTGGCTGCATCTCAGCCTCACAAGTCCAGTTGGCCCCAGATGGCAGCCCAGAGCCACAAAGGTTTCCAATTCTTTGCTGCCAGCTAATAGTCAACATGACAAGCGGACAAGGGAGCCTTCGCCATTCTGAAACAATTAGATAGGTTTTGATTTATGACCATAATGGAGCCTGCCCCACATAAGTTTTGATGGTCCTAAAACTGGTCGGTAACATGTCCAAACTGATAGGATTGCGGCAGTCATTAAGTGAAACACCTCGGTTGTTAAGCAAATCTGTAGTTGTTAAATGAAACAATGGTTCATTTTGGGCACATTTGGCCAAAACCCGATTTTAATAGTTTTCAGTAACAACAAGATATTGGGGTGGGCCATCATTGGAACTTTGAATTTGGGCCATAAGTAGCCCCAAGGAGAGTCTGGCATAACTATGAATCAGTTGCTAAGCAACCAGTTGCAGGTCAGGATTATCTGTAAATGGAGATAACCAAGGATACTCCACTATTTAACATGTCCCTCCCCCAGCAAAACTCCAGGAACGCAAACACAGCAGGTCAATACAACTCAAAGCAGTCATGGCATTGGTGGGAAAGCAGGGTATGCTGTGGGTTCCATTGATCAGGGATACACATCTGGCAGGACCATGAAAAAGGGGCTTCTCAGTGGTGGCCCCTTCTCTCTGGAACATTATTCCCCCAGAGGCATGGTTGGTCCCTGGACTGTTGATTTTCCAAAGGGGCCTGAAGATGTGGTTTTGTCAGAGGGCTTAGGGGCCCAATATCCAGGGTGGGATACAAAATAAACATAGTCACAAAAATTCAGATAAAGCCCCTTTTATTCCTTCACTTTGCTTCCAAGTTCCAAATATCCTTGACTGGATACAAAAAAAACTCCCACATGAGCAGTTACAAGAAAGAGGAAATGCTGTTTAAACTAAAAATGCCTATAAAGTAAAAAAAAACAACACAAACCAGGCAAGATAAGGGCTTGAAGATGTCCACAGATATCAGAACATACACTGGGAAGAACGCCAAACTCAGAGAGGAACAATAAACTAGAGATATTTCCATGCTTTGTTTCCAGTGTTCTCCCATACGCAGGTCCGTCCTCTTATCCAGTTGTCACAGCTGCAGCCCATGAAGAGGAACAAGGCCCTCTCCTTCTGAGTAGACCACGTCTCTCCCTTATCCTCTCCTCCCTGCGTGCCCTAGGATGGAGAGGGGATGGGCCTGGGTCCTCCTCTGACTGCCCAGCTGGCCTCTGCCCTTCCCCAGCCTCCGGAGCCCCACTCCCACTCCCACGTCTCCCTCAGAGTCAGTCTCCACCAGGAGCATGACACCCCAGCTGTAGAAAGGAGCCCATCAAGGGGTTGCTCTGATTGTGTTGCTGCTGCTTGTGTGTATGTGTATGTATACTTTTTATGTCATGGATTTTTCATATTGTAAGCTGCCCTGTGTATAAATTTGGTGGTCATATAAATTTGTTTAATAAATAAACATTTCTTTATTTGATGGTTGTGAGCAACCCAGAGTCAATTAGAGTCAGGCAGCACACAACTAGCAGTGTAAATGAGCCCTGGACAACTGTTGCTGAGAGATGCAGCACTGAAATCAAAAGAATCGTTCAAAATCTTTCTGGTCACACTGAAGTTTTGATGAGGTTTGTATTTGCATGTCAAAGTCTACTAGGTTCATATGCTTATAAATTTAATCCAATTAGAAGCTTAAAGTTCGCCGATATAAAACTAGCCATATCATTATTTGCTACAGAACCAAAGAATGATAGAAGGTGGAGTTGCAACCAACTTTGGAGATCCTCTAGGCCCAGAGCCCAAAGGTATTTTTTTTATTTATGTATCAAATTTGGAGACCATCCATCTCCCTCAATCCATTTCATTCCTGCAGGGTCCCCTGATGGATGCCCCTCCCCCAACGAAGGAGAGCCTGCTCCCTTCTTAAATCCACTTCCATTTAGGGGGAGCCTCTTGCTCCTTCTCCCATCTGCCCTGCCTTCTCTTAAGAAGTGGCTTGACAGTATATATATTTAATTAATGAGGAAGTAAAGATCCCATTCTGTGGCCTCCCCTTCTGCAGGCTCCACCTTCCCAGGCAGCCAACTGCTTCTCATCAGCTTTTTCTTCCAAGTCCTACATCACTCAGGCTGCTCTCCTCTGACCAGGTGTGTTTCTTCACCTTGGTAGCTTTAAGATGGACGGACTTGCCCACGATAGTTGGGGAATTCTGGGAATGGAGGTCCAGACATTTCAAAGCTCCCAAGGTGGAGACCCTGCTGTGGAGAAATTCCTAGCCTTCTACAATTGGCCAATGATACTCCTGAGACCGGGGCTGTCAAGACTTTATGATTTATTTATTGCTGAGCTTATCAAAATACTTATTGCATAGGTGCACCTGAGTGCTAGGAAAAAGGCTGTGTTGCTAATTGGTGCTGCCTGTTCCATCTGGTGAGCCAAGGGCCCCTTTGGCCCCAGAGGGGCGGATGGGACTTCCACCCCATGGCTTGAGGCTGCAGGTTCAGCATCAGCAGATTGGGGGTGGGGCTTTGCAGAGGCCCCTAGGGTGGCTTTTCTCCACCCTGGTGGGGTTCCTCTGTTTCCCCAGCCCCTTAAGGGGAAGGTGCTCAGCCGGCAACGGCCTTTCTCTTGCATCTGCCATCACTTTGCTTCCCACAGAGAATGCATTAAGGAGAACAATTATGCCCTGTCCATAATTGGCAGCAGTAGGAAGCATCTTCTGTCTGAAAGCAGCCAAAAAAAGTAGCATGGAGAGAGTTGGCAGCCTTGCAATTGCTGTGCCAAGAAACTGGCTCTTCCCAGCATCGGTTTCCCAGATGGCAGCAAACCGGCACCACGTTCCTGACCAGGAGGATTATTTTCCCAGCACCTTGACAGCCAATGGCCTCCTTTACACAACCCATATGCGCTTGTACTCTCCAGAACACTCCCCCCCCCCATTTCTTCCAGTTTCTGCCCAGATAAAGGATGGTTCTTGACTAGAGGAAGGGTCTGCAGACCAAAAATTCCTGAATAGAGTTGTGGGGAGCCTGCCTGTTCTCAATGGGGCTGCGTTCCCACAGCCAAAAGGGGTGGGTGGGTCTGGAGGGGTGCCTGGAGCACTTGTGGGAGGCAGTGTGTCCAAAGGACAATGTCGTCCCGTCCCCNCCCCCCCCCCCCCCGAGTTCATGCTGTGAAAGCTTCTTGCTGAGTTGGCAGTGTTGGTGCTTGGGGCTGCCCTCCTTCTCGGCCCAGAAGGATCCTGTCTCCTGCAGCAGGGATGAGACTCCTGGCAAAGCATTGGCTGCCTCCCATTAGCCAGTATTTCAGTTGTGGTTTCCATTGTGGTTCTTTTGCAACTGCTAAGATCTGCAGAACAGCCCTGGACAGAATCTCACCTGGAGTGGCCCTCAGTCTTGGGCCTTGTCCTTAGAGGTCTTGCAAGAACCTTGTGTGTGTGTGTGTGTGAGAGAGAGAAGGGGGGGGGGAAGAGAGAGAGGGAGAGAGAGAGGGAGGGAAGGAAGGAGGGAGAATGAGAATGCTCTGGTTTTAAATGTTGGCTTTCAACCAATTAATTACTTTGTAATCTGTCTTGTATTTTAAACTGTTTGTTCTTTCATACTGTTTTCAGTTATCAATAAAGGAAGCAGTTGGTTCCTTACATGAATCAATAAAACTATTTTGTAACTGCAAAAGTGTTGAGTTTTCCTTATTAAACCTTTCTGAGCCAAGCATGGACAACATTGAATTATTTGTTGCCTGCATTTCTGTCCTGCCCCTTTCCCAGGTATGTAAGCCCAATAGATCTCTCCCCCTCCCATGTGGCACTCACAGTCACCAGGTGAGGTAGATTCAGCTGACTGTGACTGTCTGAATTAGAATGTGAGACAAGACCTGTCAAGTAGGACTAAATCCAGTATTAAGCTCTGAGGAACACTTGTTGAAACCCCTTTTCTGACCAACCAGTTTCACTGGGGCAGATTGCAATTGATATGCAACATCAACCTAGCTCAAAAAAACCTTCTGTTCTGGGGCTACCCTGGCTCTTCTCCAATGGTACCCTTGTTCATGAATGGTGACCGTTTTAGTGGCTTGGGAGGGGTGGGCAAGGTTGGAATTCCACCCTCAAGATCATTTGGGAAGATCCAGGCTGTTGAGGGGGCCGACAGGAAAATATGCTGAGCCTTAGTAGGCAGCAGAGAGGGTTAAGCTACAGTGGGGGGGGGGGGNGAGGGTTAAGCTACAGGGGGGGGGGGGGAGCTCTGTTGCAAAGATCACATGCTTGCACCAAACACGCTAGCCAGGCCTCGTGCCAACAACACACAGAGGAAATAAAATGGCTCAGTGGGGAAATTAAATAATTCACCCTGCCATCATCCTGAAGAGCATCTGTGCCACTGTTGACTCATCTCTTGGGGTGCTCTGCCTCCTGTAGAGTCATTGCAGAAGTGCAGGTTGTTGCTCCGTTGGGTTTTCTCAGCCTCCTTCCTGCCCTCCAAAGAGGAGGGTGAAATTTCACAAATGGGTCCTTACCCCCTCCAACAAGACAAAAGGTTTGGTTACTCTGGAAAAGGAAAGTTCCCAAAGAGCCAGAGGCACCTTTGGCCCAGACTCGAGTGTCTTCTTTGAGGATCTTTGTGGGTTGTTCTGCAATATTAATGACCTGGAATCTGGCCTTCATGGGAACGTAGACCTGGAACCCAGGTCCCTTAGGATCTGCTCCATCCATCATCTGAGTTTATTTATTTCATTTATTTGATTTGATTTGTCAATTGCTTACAAGATTATAGGTATAACTATAAACATGAGCAAGAATACAGAAAATAGGTACGATTAAATGGGGACAATAAGACAGGGACTGGAGGCATGATGGTGCACTTATGCAGGCCCCCTTACAGATCTCTTAGGAATGAGTATTCTCTCCCTTCCTTTTTCTCCTTCCTTCCTTCCCTCCCTCCCTCCTTCCTTCCTTCCTTCCCCTTTCCTGTTCTCCTTCCTTCCCCCTTCCTTCTTTCCTTCCATATTTTATTTATTTTATTGATTTGATTTGTCAATCGCTTACAAGATGATAGGTGTAAGTGTAAACATGAGTAATAATACGGAAAATAGGTATGATTAAATGGGGACAATAGGACAGGGATGGGAGGCATGCTGGTGTGCTTATGCATGCCCCCTTACAGACCTCTTAGGAAGGGGGTGAAATCAATAGTGGATCGTTTGAGGTTAAAGCAGTGGGGGGGTTAGAGGATGTAAGGACAGAGTCAGGTAACTCATTCCAGGCATTGACCACTCTGTTGCTGAAGTCGTACTTTGTGCAATTGAGTCTGAAGCAGTTTACACTGAGTTTGTATCTGTTGTGTGCTCTTGTAAGTTGGGTTTTGTTTCTTCACTCTCATTATTTAAGTGTTTAAATCCAGACTACTTATCACAACTGAATTAGAAGATACAGTACCATGGAGTTTTACATAATCAACCTGACAGAGAGAACAATCAACTCATGGAACAGCTTGCCTTCAGAAGTTGTAGGTGTTTCATCACTAGAAGTTTTCAAGAAGAGACTGTCAGAAATGGTATAGGGCCGTGATGGTGAACCTATGCCACGCATGCCCGAAGTGGCACGCAGAGCCTTTTCCTCTCTGTGGCTTCGAGAGTCCAGATAGATAGACTGGGGCATGTTCAGAGTTAAGCCACTCTGGCTTTTTTCTTCTTTGCTCCCCTCTCTCCTCCTTCACGAAGCAGCTGCTTTATGGTTTCCTTTTCCTTCTGAGTTTCTGAAGACATTCTTTGTGTTGTCCTCCTGAGTGAGCATCCTTCATTAATCTCATTTATTTTTAGCTTTCCTGGCACTCCTTCTGCCAAGGCGTTTCTGTTCGTATTTCTGTGGTGACCTTGCCACAGGAGTCCTTTTCACAAAGCTTTTTGTGCAGCCAAGGTGGCTTCTGCTGTCTTTCTCTCCCCTTCACATCCTGCACCCCATTATTTTCAGTCTTCAAAATTATCATTTTAGCATTCTTTGGAGAAGCTCTCCCTCCACTCCCAGAACTCAACTCTTTCCCTATGAGTTCCTGTCTTGGAATTAATTTTGAGCGTTTGGCACATGAGGCCTCTCTGACATTCAGAGTCCAGGAAATTAAATTTTTATTGTGTCTCCTCTGATTTACGTTCCTGCTCTTCTCCTATGTTGACAAAGAATCTTTGCAGATGTTTCATCTTCCCTCCTTCCAAGCCAGCACTGTATCCCTGGCAACTTTCTACCTGACACGTCATCCAGTCCCCATGGCAACCATTGCTTTGGCAATGACATCATGGCATTACTAGGGCAATATGCCATGAAAGTCAAGAGGGGAGTACTCAGAAGCAAGGCAGGATTGGCGGTCTGATGGAGCACATGAAAATGGGGAAGCGGGTCTAAGCATGAGAACCCATCTCACACCGAAGCTTAGGAAGCTAACCAGACAGTCAGTGTTGGACAGAATGGAGAACCCTCCTGAAGCCCAGCTGAGCAGCCTAACAAGTTGCCTCAGATCCATGATGGTTTCTTTTTTCTGGAATGAACTCCACGTGGAAACAGACCCCTCACCAGGCACCAAAATTAAGTATTTCTGAATGTCAGCTTTTCATTAAAACCATGAAAGGTGAGGCATTAGATTGACTGTGCGTGCAACACACCAGAAGGATTTACAGTTCCTTCCGATGGATGCTGGAGACCAAAGCTGTCCTAGAGCAGAACTCTCCAACCTTGGCAACTTTAAGCAAAGCTGGCTGAGGAATTCTGGGAGTTGAAGTCTTCCACAAGTCTTAAAGTTGCCAAGGTTGGAGAGCCCTGTCCTAAAGAGCCATTTTCTGGGAGTCTTCTGGCAGCCCATCCTGGCAGCCATTTCAGTTTTCCTCTCCCACAGCCACATCCAGGTTGTGTCGGGAGGGTTAAACATGGGCAGAGGCGAAATAAGCTCTTCTTCCAGCATTTGACTTGGATGCTCAAAGGGGCAGGGAGCCGAGAGGGAAGGGGAAGCTCAGAGAAGGGCCACAAAGATCTGGAAGTTTCAAATAAGCATAAAATAAGGTTCTCTTTTGAAGGTAGCTCTTGGATATCTGGTGACTGGTGGACTTCTGGTCAAATATTTTTTTTTATCAAGAGGAATCTAATCTCAAATCCAAAGAAGAGTTGGAGTCAGAACGGCATGCCTGTCACTGGTTAACATGTTTACAACTGAAGGAAAGATTCAAGCTGCACCAAAAAAAGTTAGAGGGTTGAGATGAATTTGAAATTTTATTCTGTGGTAATGATGAACATGTAAGCTCAGGTTTATGGTTACTGAATTTGAATTTGGAAAATGAGTGTGTGAAACTTTGTATAATTCAATGGGCAAAGAACTTTGGGTATAATATCATGCTTGAACAATGTGAAAACGTGGATGAAGGGTTTAAGATTTACAGTGAATTATAACAAAACATTTTTTAATATAAAATGAAATACTGGTATTTAATACAGCCATATGGGGCAACTTGTAAGCTGTCCTGAATCCCAAGCTTGGTTGAGCCTTGCTGGATGATGATGTAATGAAAGGGCTTTGGGCAATTCCTAGTTTAACTCTACCTGGGGTAGATCTTTGTTATGTAAAATAGACTGGCCTAGGCCAGAGTAATGGCCCATTAGCAAAGGGGTGGTGGTGAATTTCTGCCTCTTTAATGAGTTTCTGCTTCTGACTTTCTGCTCTTTTTAGGGGAAATATTCTGCCTTTTTAATATTTACTAGGATATTTCATTATTCTAGGAGAGGGGTGGGTCCTAACTTCCTACAGGATGCAGATCAACAACTACTAAGTTGCACCCAGAAGGATTTAAGGAGGGCTTCTTCTTCACCGAAGGATGGAAAGCACACTTATAAAAAGGAGATGTTGTGATTAAAGAAGCAAATAATACAGGCTAGAAAAAGAGATAAAATAGTAGGATTGAAGAAAGAGATCAGAAGGGAATCAGACAACCAATCGGAATACAAGCTTGAATTCTAATCTCAACAGAGGGTATAGAACCCAGGTCTCTCAGCATCTCAGCTTTTCTCTCTTTACCCAAGGCATATGATCAGTCCACCATTAAACCATCTTTCCAAGCAGCCCCCATATTTCCAGTGTCTTTTCTTCCCCACTTGGAACTGAACCCAGAAGGATATTTCTTCCAACAATCCTTTATTTAAAATCTTTGAGTTTCACTCTCACACCTGGCTCTTCTTTAATCTCCTAAAAGCCTCTTGGGTCCATCTCAGTCTGGATTTTGGCCAGTCCAGTCCACTGAGAAGGGACTTTCTCAATGCTTTACTTGTGCTGGCACTTCTCCATTGGATAATCCAGATTACTGCCCTTGGCATAACAAAAAAACCCCAAACCAAAACAGTATCATTGGCTGGGCCCTTTTTTGGATAAAATCTTTTTTGTCTTCTTGTTCTTTTTCCACCAATAAATTTCCCCTTACAGCAGGTATCCCTCAGGCATCAATCCCAGATCCTCTTTTCTTTCCATCAGGTGCCTTCATTATGGATATGGGATCAATACCATTGTTATGTTGATAATACTAATCCCATAACAGGTGTTCAACTGTAATCCAGTGCCTTATTGGCGTTCCTGGATGTCTTCCCATTGCCTTAGGATGAACATGGGAGAAGCCAGGGAGATCCTGCTCCAACCTGATCAATTTCCCATCTCTCCTTTCACCTCTAGAGCTGCTTACAACCTTGGGAATTCAATTGACAATCAGATGACTTTGCACCCATTTGTTGTTCTTATCACACTGTGTGTAATTTGATTTGGTTTAAGGAAGAGCTGTTATCCCACCTACTCTCATTAGTCTTGTAGTTCCTAGGTTACTATCTGTTTTAACATGCTCAGTTGTACGACAAAGTCTTGTTTATATCAATATGCTGCATCTAGATACTTGAAGAATGTACTGGGAAGACTGTACATAAATGTACTACATTTATGGCCTAGTCTTTCACATGTAAAATGCCTTATCTTTTAAATGCCCTGTTAAAATGCAGACTTGCAACCTGAAGTCCAACCAATATTATTTTATCTTCCCCATGAGCCTCTACTGTGGTAAATCCAATCCAAACCAAATTCACTTAAATCCATTGCTGCACAGATCAGACAAACATGATCAGTTGGAAGTGACCTACAAAATAATCAGATTCAATTCCCTGCAGGAATCACTATCCCATCCCTGATAGAAGACTATCCAGTCTCTTGGCAGACCTTACTGTCCAGAAGTTATTTCTAATCTGAATCTAAATCCTTTTAAGTCTCGTCCCTATTGTCAGCTACACTTAACAGACAGGTATCAACTCTACAGAAAGGCCAAAAGTATTTGACTGAGATGGCCCACAGTAATAGAATCTGGTGACTCTGATTGGGTTGCACTTTCTCCTTCAGTTAATTTGGGCGGGGTCTGCATGAGTCACTTCCAAAGTTATCTCGTTGTTCTGGACTTTAAAATGCTTGGCCCTCTTTTGCCAAGGTAATGGGGTTTTTGCATATCTGTCCAAGTCACCATGTTTGTTCTCCATCATCTAACTCATGTTAGAATGCTGATGCATTTAGCAACGGATAACTTAAGTGGACAAAAGTGATTTATATTGGCTTTTTAAACTGTCACTGCTGAAGTTTATATTAGCAATACCTGGGGGGGGGTGTTGGTCAACAGAGGTTTTTGGATGACTCTCCTAGGCAGGGTGCGGAACAGGTTACTGGTCTTAATCACATTCTTGCCACACCATCATTGCCTGCTAAGAGTTCTGTCTTTTTTCCAACATGCAGCCAAGTCCTTCTCCAAGCAACCTTCCTTCCTTCCTGGACAGCTGGCAAACTGGAAGGCAAACCGACAGGCCCAGGATGTTAGAAGCAGATTTTATTTGCACACGTTGCTTCTTAAACCAGCATTAAGTAATGCAAACCCATTAAACAAAACCATAGCTGCCCACTATTAGGACCTGCGATTCTGCTAAAAGTAGCCGCCTTATAAGAACATCTAACCAGCTCCCTGCAGGGCTGGGCCAACAATTCCCGCCTCTCTCCCCCATGGAGCCCCGCCTCCACTGTGACCCACCTGCCCAATGGGATCCTGTAGGGCAGGAGGGGGCTGGACCTGAGGAAGGTGGCTTGAGGAGGAGTGCTGGGGAAGACCCCAATTCAGGAGTGCCCCCAGCCCCTTGCACCCCCTGGCTTAACAGGGAGTTGCAACTGAGAATTCTGGCCAGCCATTCAAGCCTCACTTTATCTGGGAAGTGAGTTGGGCACTCATCTCTTTCCTCTCCCCACACCACCACTTGAGTTGTCCTACTTTGGGGGGGGGGGTGGCCCCACAACCATCTCAATAGCTGCAACTGCTCACCAAAACAAACTTTCCCACGCTGAGACTCCCATTAGGACCAACTGATGCAACCGAGCCAAAGCCACCCAGCCACCTCTTGCGTCAGCGAGACCCCCTTGCAAAGAGCCTGTGTTGGGCCCCAACAGAGGGGCCAGCTGTCCATCTTGTGAAGTCAGGTGGGGCTGCCAGGAGATCCTTCACAGAGCAGAGAAGCCGCCCAGGTGTTGATAATAAATGGATCACTCATGGAATCCCAAAGCATCTGGGGAAAGGCCAGAAAGCAGGCACATATTATAAAAGGGACTTTTCCCATCTGGTGAAGGGCAGGGGGCTTAACTCACTGGATGCAACTAACAAATGCACCCAGAAGAGCAATTAAAGCGGAGGGATATTGTCTGGGCAAATAGAGATGTACCTGTGGCCACTCCAATCTTGGGACTAGTTTGCAGTTTCTGGTGGCCTTCAAGGACAACTTTGTAGAGTTTTGCAGCTGGGGCTGACCAAGGCATGAGTGACTGTGAGCAGAGCTCCCTGATCTAAGGGTGGTGGTAAATGGTGCACCAGGCAGAGTTGGTGCAGCTGCTCTCCCTTCATTTCCAGACAGTAACATATTGTCACAGAAGCAGTTAAGTTAAGCCAACATCTTTATGGAGGCTGTGAGTGAAGATGAACCACTAGTGTTCATCTAAATATGCCACCATGAGGAAAACTAAATTCAGAATTTGGAAACTGGCCATCTTTTGGCGATATTGTCTGCCTGTATGTCTACATATAAATCCAAAGATTACACAATAACCATCAGTCTCCTGTAACTTCGTCCCCAAAGGAAGCTAAATCCAGCCACACCTGGAATTTCACATCCTTTGGAAAAGCAGGCAAAATATTAAGTGGGTGGACTCTCTGCTGGCTCACCTGGACCAGCTTGGTTGCTTGTGATCAGAGGTAGAAGGACAATGTCCTGCAAATGGAGGAGAAAGGTTTCCATTTTCTGGGTTGAGAAATATATTTTATTAAAAGAGAGTACACATAATCATTACATTATTCATTTACCCAGACATTTCAAATTGAGCCACATGCTAAAGGATAACTTTTCCATATATGATAAATGCAACTTTGTTGTCATCTACAGCTCTTCTGGCCTGAAAACTTCACAACAGCCCCTTGTTCTTTATTTTCCAACTGTTGTGACATCTACCACTGTCCCTGCATGCTCAATCCATCCATTACTGCCAAGAACAAAGGCTGGCTTCTCCCAGCAGCTCCAGTTATGATGATGGAGCTACACCTGGACTTCCCAGTCAGTACCCGTTGGAGGGAGGGCAGGTGCCTCCAAGGATTTAAGACCAAGTCTAGTGTTTCTCCTCTTGGAGGATCAAAAAAAGTAGAATATGAAAGAAAGCACATTTTCTCAGACAAACCCAGATGATGAAAGAATCAATTTCACACCTGTGATCAGATTGCCCAGGAAGGGCAACCTTTTAAAGGCTGCCCCTCCAAATTAATAATTGCTACAAAGAAGACCTTGGCCACTTCAAGACCAAGACTTTGCTGGCTGAGGAATTCTGGGAGTTGAAGTCCATAAGTCTTAAAGTTGCCAATGCTGGAGAACCCTGCTCTAAAGAGCAGAAAGTAATGGGAGACGTTTATTACCCCAAACTGTGCCTGTGATGCCCCTGTAGGAATCTGAATCCCAGGCGAAAGACAAACAGCTAAAGCCCCTGTCCCACTGCACCAACGGATGCAAAGAGGATGTAAAACGTTAAAAAAAGCTTGCCATCCAGTTGGAAAATGCTATGCATCCGTTGTGTACTCACTGTACGTGTTCATACGTCTCTATCCGTCTCGAGATCCGGTCCACTGAGATTTCATCCGCGCAAGAAGTTTTGAAGCTGCACAAAAACTATCTTTGAGCGGATGAAACTTTCCGCCGTAGTACGATGTAAATCCGTGACTACGAGCAACAACGTTCTATGTCCGTTTATCAATCCTTAAACGTCCGCTGTATCCTCTCTGCATCCTCTGGGCATCCCCTCAACTCACATCCGCTGCAGGCTGAAAACGGAAAAGAGGAGGAAACAAAGTTACACGGAACGTACTACACAGTCGTTAGTAGCACGGAAATAGAAGGGATGCGCAGTGACGGTTTTGCATCCGATATACATCCTCTAGGCTTCCTGTGATCATCCGTTTAACATCCCACTACAATCTACCCAGTCCATTCTTTTCCATTCTTTTCCGTTTCTGTTTATGCAAATTTTTGTCACTTTTTGGAACGGATGACAACGGATGGAGCCACCCCCGAAAATTTGCTCGTCCGCTGTGTCCTTTATGCATACGTTTTGCATCGGTCGGCCAGTGTGACCTAGCCTGAACAGGGAGTGGGAGTGTGGCTCTTGTTGGCTGTGGAGGAAACTGGGGAAGGGCACAGTCCGGCTGGGCAGAGCAGGAGAGAGTTAGAAGAAGGGAGAGGGAGTTCAGAGGAGGACCCAGGCCCACCCCCTCTTCATCCTAAGGCACACAGGGAGGAACGGAGAAGAGAGCAACATAGGTTGGGGGGCTTATGGGGGGAGGAAAGGGCCCTGATTCCCTTCATTAGGCATACCTGGGAATGAAAGTTTAAAAGAGATGCAGGCTAAGTGTTGTCTTTGCTTACCTGAGTTCCTGGCTGGTTCCAACCCTGGTGGGGAGGGGTGGGGAATTGGGAGGGGGGAGTCCGGTTTTCGCCACCCCCAGGGCAGCTGTGCCACCTGTGGGCTTCAACCCCGCAAAACTCGTGAGCCATCAAAGCTCAAGCCGCCCACCCAGCTCGTCCCCGGGGCAAGGAAGCCGAATTGCCCCCTCCCCATTTCGCCAGCCGGGCCCTCAAAGCTTCCCGCTCCCCCCAGGGAAAGTGTCCCATCCACGCCAGCTACTCGCAAGGGGGGAACCGGCGCCTCCTCAGGCGCTTCGCCCGTCGCGGGGGCGCCTCCCCAACGGGCCTCTTGCGGGCTCCCGCTGCCCATCGCCCCGTCGGAGGCGCCCACAGGCCTGCTCGGCTCCGGGCTGGCAGGGAGGCGGTGGAGTTCGGGGCTGCGGCCAAGCGCCTTCCTGCAAGGAGAGTCCCGGGAGCCGCCGCGCCCCAGCAACCGGGAGCGGGTTTGGGGCGGGGAGGGGGCGCCGCCGTCCCGGGGCTGGGCAGGGCGGCCTGGAGGCGCTCCGTTCCCAGCGCTTCGTCCTTCGGCAGACGCCGCCGGCGCTCTTCGGTTGAAGCGCCGCGCCGGACTCGGGCCGCAGCAGGGATGGCCGGCAGCGGGGGAAAGGGCCCCGCGGGGCTCCGTTGCCTGCCGATCTCGGCCGAGACGCGCAGCTCCTGCCCCGCTCCGTGCTTGAGCGGCCGGCGGGGAGCAGCCGGCAAAGGCGGCGGCCACCCGTGACTGGTTGCAATGGGGGTGGGCTGCTCTTTCTCCTGCCGACCGAGCCTCGCTTACCCGGCTCCCCCTCGGCTGGGCGGGCAAGCGACGGGGACCCCCATTTCTCTCCCCCGAGCTTTGCTGTGTGTTGCTTCACGAGCTGGGCGGCTCCTTTTGCCTCGCTGGTGGGACTCGGGGAGGGGTCTGGCGCGGGCCCAGGCCCAGGCCCAGGCCCAGGCCCGGCGTCCCTTCTCTGCCTCAGGTGACGAGTTTGCCCTTCACCACAAGGCTTATCAAAATACAAGGAATGGGAGGGAAAGGATGTCCTTTCCTATGGATTAAATTGTAAAATCTTATCTTTATGCTGTATATATTTACATCTTTTATTTATACATAGCCTCTGCCACCCAGGAGCAGGCCACAAGCCTTCCGGGACAAGCTTCTGTCCGCTATTTCGCGGTTCCTCAAATCTTCTTTCCTCTCAGCCTGACCCTCGCAGGCCCTGGTGGCTCGCTCAGATGCCAAGCCTGCCACGGGGCTTTGGCCGCTCCCGGCTGAATTTGGCTTTGCCCGGCCTGCAGAAGCCGGTTCTCAGGGCGCGCTGGCGTGCATCTTCTCCAGGCAGCCCGTCCAGAAGGAGGCAAGCCGACCGTCCTTGTTGCAGCAGAAGTCCGTGAAGTCTTTCAGCAGCCGGTCGGCAAACTTCTCGTCGCCCGTGGCACTGGATCGCCAGGTCTTGGTCAGCATGGTGTTGTAGGCCCAGTTGTAGCCAATGCGCTCCTCGCAGAAGACGTTCTGGTTGGCGGAGCTGGTGGAGTTGCGTCGGCGGCGCTGCTGCCCAGAGAACTTACGCTTGGAGTACGGCAGCTGGAGGAAGACCGTGCCTGAGTGGGGAGAGGAAGGCTTTCAGGGGACAGGAGCTTCCTGCGTGGGGTGTGTTGCTGGGCTTACCTCAACCAGAGGGGGGGGGTCTTCTTCTAGGACAGGGGTGGGGAACCTCGGGCTGTTTATGTGGACTTCCAACTCCCAGAATCCCTGACCCAGCATGAAGTCCCCAAGTCGTAAAAGGGCCAAGGCTCCCCACCCGTCCTAGAAGGTGGGCTGCTACCCTGAAACTGGACTTGACAAGCGTTCTCTGGTTTTACACACAGCTGTGTTGCTGGGAACCAAGAGCTCTTCCTGAGCAAAGCGGAGTTCTGAAGGGGAATGATGCTGTGGGTCCCATCCCCGAGGCAGATACCCCTGGTGGGACCCAGGAGGGCCTTCACCGTGGTGGCTGTTAGGAATGAGAGTCACCTAACAGTTGGGTTGGAAAGATATAAACCGGGATAGTAATTTAATACTGTATCTTGAAGAGAATGCGATTGTGTGTGATTGGCTGAGGTTCCTCCAACAGCCATAAGATGGAGCCAGAAACCTGGTTTCTTTCTTCATGCATTTCCTGTTTTGCCCTATTGGCCTGATCCTGGTTCTACTCAGATTGCTGTGAGTTTTTGCAACCGTTAGCAAACTCCGTTTACTGAACTCTGTTTATGATACTAGACTTCATTTTTGGATTATCCCTGGACTGATACTGACCGCTTTGACCGTGTATGATTTGGACTGTTTGTTGGACTTTGCTTACCCGTTTACTGGAAGTAAAACCTACATTTTACTATTCAATGTATGCTGGTTGTGTGTTATTCAACATCACTCTCACTACGTTTCCCTGAGTGCACTCATTCTAACGGGGAATACCTCAACAGTGGCCCCCTGTCTCTGGAACATCATCCCCCTAGAAATTAGAATGGTTCCCCCTCTTAACATTGTTCTGGAAATCTCTGGAGACCTGGTTCTGCCAGCGGGCCTGGGGAACCCAGAGAGGTGCTCTCATCGAGTGGGGAGTGATTTTAGTAAATTAATTTATGATGTGACTTTTATTAGTTTTTATTGTTTTTATATGAGGTTTTTATATTCTGTAAGCAGCCTTGAGTCACCCTGGGCAAATAGGAGGCAATATAAATTCCATAAACAAACAAACTGGCAGGGTGGGAAGGGGCAAGAAGCATCACAGCAGCTGGCTGGCCTTCGGACTAGCTGTGGCCATCAACCAGCCAGAGGCTGGGGTGGGGCCATCAAGGCGCTGAAAGCAGAAGAAGAAAGCCATGGCAAGCAGCTCTCTTCCTCCTGTGCCCAGCAGCAGCAGCAGCAGCATGGGCAGGGCAGAGGTACGTGGGCACCCAAAGAGGTGAGCTCCCAGGAGGGAGGCTCTTCTTGCTTCCTTGCTGTCTGGTGGGGTCCTGGAACTGCCAGAAACAAGGACTGCAGGCCCCACCCCCTTTGGATGTGTCGCCCACTTGCCCAGAAGCCAATGTAGGGCCTGCCACCTCCACTCCCAAAGGGAAACCGAGCTCACCTGTAACATGGATATACTGGGTCTTGTTCTCAGCAGGGAAGTTGAAGGCAGAGGCTGAGTATTTATCCTGTACGAATCCAAACCTGGTGGGAAGAAAACACAGCTCTTGTTGAGCACGCAAGGAGAGGCACGTCATGTCCCACAGGAGCCTGGCCTGCCAGAAGCTTCATGGCCCCACTGAAATGTGCCCATCCAACGCTGTGGCCCTTCTTTGGATTAGGAGCAGAGGGAGGAAAGGTAAAACAAGAGCTCAGCCTTGCAGAGGAGGCACTGCACACTTCCTAGCTTCCTTCTGGCACCCACTGCACCCCTAGCTCCTCGCCAGCAGCACCTACCCCGCTCACCTGTGTGCAATGGCCTCCTGCAGAAGGTGCATCCGGTCCCAATAGGTTTCTGGCTCAAAGCCTGTAAAGAGAAGCAGGAGGGAGGTTCTGCTGGCTGCCAAGATCCCGGGAAGCTTTCTGGAGACCTTGGCAGCTGGGAAATGCTCCTGTGTTACCTTGTTTGGTCCCAAGACAGCCTTGACCTTCTCTTCCCAAATCTCCAGGGGATTTGGCCTCTCCCATCCCAGTGTAGTTTGGAGGGTCAAGCGACGCTTAGTAGACAAGGCCCTTCCCTGCCCAGACTCTGCTCTGGAATCGCCTGCTCTGGACTAGCGGAGGAGTTGCTGGGTCTCGTGGCTCTCTTTCCTCTCCTTCTCTGGACCCCACTCTCCTGCCTCTCTTTTCCAGATCTCCTCCTCCTAAGAGGACCCATCCAAGTCCTTTGGGGGGTTCAGGTAGAGAAAGAGCTCACCTCCCAATTACGAAGGCAGGAACTGCTGATTGGCCAGGGGTCTGATGGGGCATTCCTCATGGGGGACGGTTAGTGGACTAGGATGAAGATCCCACCTGTGTTCCTGTTGTATTCTTGTTTTTAACTTAATTTAACATTTCATGTTTTCACCTCTGCTTTTATGATATTGTAATGGTAACTTGATAGTGAGATAGGCAGCACATAAATTTAATAAACAGAGTTGCCACCGGGATCAGAGAATAAGAGGTCCTTGTGTCAGGTCCCTGTGGGAAGGCTGCCACTTCTGGAAGGCATCAGGCATAGTTTACATGTTTTTGCTGTAACTGCTTGGGAGCTTGAGGGGTGGGCGGGAGGTTCACGCTATCTCCATCAACTCCTCTCAACCAGCTCTCATAGAGTGTTCAAGGCCGCATTGCCCCGAGGATGGTATCTTTCCACCATGCCTCCTCGGCAAAGTCAAAACACTTTTGCGGCAGATGATTGGTGGTGCTGGGGTGGAAGGGGACAATTAGCTATACGCTTGGCGCCTGGATTTCAGACTCTGCCTGACTTTCCTGCAAACCCCTGCCCCCTCTCTCCCAGTAAAAGTTTCCCTTTGGGATGTGCCTGGTTTCAAGACTTTTGCTTCCTTGGGAGAGGTGTTGGGACAGATCCTCACCCCTGGCATGACCTGCAAGCTGGTGGAAAGCAACCAATCTCCCCCTCCCTCCCTCCTCACCATCGAAGAGATGCTCACTGCCCTCTTTCAGCAGACAGCTGGTGCTGAGCGGGATGAAAAGCTGGGCTCGAAGGGGGTCTCCGTACAAGTAACTGGGCGGCGCAAACGGCCCCTCCAGGACGGGGACCAGCAGGAACCCACAGGAAGTGGCTTTGCGATGCCAACCTTGGACCTGTGGAAACAGCAGAGGGTGACGGGAGCCTTACGCCTTTAGCGGGGCCAGGTTCAACTGAGGGCCAGGCACGGTCTTGGAGACCAGTAGGCCTGGTCTGACTCCCCAGGGTGCCCGTCTGCCAGAGCTCACCATCTCAAAGAGAACAGCCGCCGTCACCGCCATCCAGTGCAGCTTGATCTCGAAGGCAGCATTGAGGGAGAAGTTGCCATGGTAGTAACAGCTGCACCACTCCAGCCGGTCCGTGCGGTTGTTTATGTCCACATCAAGGGTCACCGTCCGCTGTTCTGGCACTGTGGCAGCTGCCCGGGGAGGAGCCCAAGGGAAGGAATGGAGGAAGGAAGGAAGAGCAAATTGGAGATATGAGCCATTTGGCAACTTTCTGGCTCACCTGGGTTACTGCAAGCAGCCAAGGGAGCAGGACCAACCCTTATGCTAGGTGTTTCATGCTGGCTGCTCCAGAGACTCTGCAGTCCTGTTTCTTTGGGTGCTCCCTGAGGCACCTCAACCCGGGTAGAATAAGGAAATGACCATTCCATTGTGGCATTTATTACCTGTCTTGACTAAAAGAGCATTTGAATTATTTTTACAAGTAGTCCACACTTACAGATTTAGCTCTCAGATGATTTTGGAACAGCAATGTCCATCATGGTCGAAAGCAGGAATCTCCAACTTTGGCAACTTTAAAACGTATGGACTTCAACTCCCAGAACTCAGAATTCTGGGAGCTGAAGTCCATAAGTCTTTAAAGTTGCCAAGGCTGGCGAGCCCTGGCTTAAAGGGCCTAATAGGGGAGCCAATGCAACATTTCCAGATCACCCTCCTCCTCCTCCCCCATCTTCCTGGCCAGCTCCCACCTAGCTTGGAGGAACAGAAACTCCACATCTGGGACCACTTGAAAGCCCCAGCCACCCTCTACACCCCAGTTACCCAATAACGCTGCCGCCTGGCTCCGCCCTCCAAAGCTGCGGCTGAAGGAGCTGTGCCTGCTGGCGTAGGAGGCTGGGCGGCTGGGCAGCCACGGCAAGAGGAATGCCGGGATGTCGGAATGAAGGAGTTCCTCTGCCACAAAAGCCACCTCAAACCACTTCCGCTGGAAGGCGGAGAACTCGTCCTTGGCTGCTGTGTGCCACAGGGCCGGCTGCTGAATGCCCCCTGTGAAAGAAGAGCGGAAGAGAAGGTCCGTTGGGGCGGCCGACGCTACCCGGGGCCTGGGGAAGGTTCCCCTGCCCGGCCCACAGGAGATGGGGAGGACCCCTCTTCCTGCTCAGGAGTCGGTCTTGGATACCATCTCCAGCAGGGCCTCTTGCTTAAAGAGGGAATCGGGGGAAGTCACGTGGGTGGACATCTGGCCTCTTCTTGCCCCTTGGGCAGAGGAATGCCCAAGAGGGCGGGGCGGGGGCAGTGCTGGGATTCAGCCAGTGTAACAACCGATTCGGGGAGTGGACAAAGCATTTGAACACTGCCCATTTTCAGCTCTAAAGCTCTCCTTCTACCACAGCCCTGGTGAGCACAACAGCTGATCTGCTGTGCCACGCGAATCAGCTGAGCTGCAAAACACGGAAATATAGGACAGACTGGGGCAGGGGGAGGCGGGCATGGCCAGAGCTACCAGTTTGCCCGAACTGGGGTCAACCAGTAGCAGCCCACCCCTGGGCAGGGGCTGTGTGTGTCTCTCGAGGTTAGAGACATCTGTCCCCCTCCCCAATCTAGGTTCTATCCCAAGAGATGGTGAAAGGTGCCTCCTGGGGCTCCTTCAGAGCAGGAGAGGGTGAGGGCAGGAAGAGGGGCCATGATCAATGCAACATGTTGCTTTTCATCTCTGAAACGCAGTTTGATAACAAGGGAAGAGTTTTCATTCCTTTTCCACAGGCCTCCTTTCTTTCAGCCGACACAAAAGAGGCCTGTGGAAAAGGAATGAAAAACTAGCCTTCCAAGGAGCTACCAGCCAAGGGTGGAGGCTGCCAAGGGGACACAGGTTGCCCCAAACCACCTGGAACCTGACCTCGCTCTTGCTCCTTGTCATCCACTATCTTGTAGAAATAAAACCCATAAATGAAGGTGCGAAGTGCTTCTCCGGAAGCGTGGATTATCAGCTGCTCCTCCAGCATTTTCTAGAGCGTGTAAGAGGGAGAGAAGGTGAAATGAAGATCTGCTTCAGCCAGTAGCCATGCAGGCAAGGGAGGAGGGGGGAGGGGAATCCTGGTCCACAGCCAGAAGTTCTGCTGCCTTCAGAAACAGCTTAGAAACAGTTTAGACTACAGGGAGAAGCATCTGGAATTCCCAAGGGAGGAAACGGACCCTGTTGCAAGACCAAGGAACCGAGGTTTATCTAATAGTCCCCAGATCCTGCCAGGAAGCCATCCTCCCTCCCTGCCTCCCTCCCCACTGGGCATCGCCTCCTTAAGCGATGCCCAGCCTTCCTTAGGGCAGAAGGGAGGAATTCCATCCAGGCTGCAAGGAGCTCCTCACCTGCATGATGTCGATGGCCATGGCCTGCGTCTGCACCCCTTCCACCATGTTCACCAGCCAGTGCACGACTTCTGCACTGATGAAACAGGATGGGGAGAGGCCTTTCTGCTCAGAGAGCAGCTGGATCCCTGTGCTGAGAGCCAAGCAAGGCCCAGGTTAGGGGTATCTCCTCACCTGTCCCCAACCTCTGCCCATTCCCCCCCCCCCNATCTCCTCACCTGTCCCCAACCTCTGCCCATTCCCCCCCCCCAGCCCCTGCGCTGGCCTTGAAATCCTGCCAGGAAGAGAAATGGCTGGACTCCACTTGCCACCCCGTCTTCCAGAAAAGGGTTGCCAAGAGGCAAGGGAAGCTGAAGAAACCTACGTGGGATGCTTCATTGCTTCAAGGATTTCCAACAAAGTAGAAGAAGATGTCAGGGAACTGGCGGAGGATGGCTGGGAGCTGCAGAAGTGAAAGAAAATACACCCTCAGCTGGGAATAGCAATAACACTTAAGACTTAATATACTGCTTTATAGTGTTTTCACAGTCCCCTCTAAGCGGTTTACAGAGTCAGCCTCTATTGCCCCCAACAATCTGGGTCCTCATTTTACCCCCCTCGGAAGGACGGAAGGCTGAGTCAATTTTGAGCCTGGTGGGATTCAATCTGCCAAATTGCAGGCAACCGGCAGTCAGCAGAAGTAGCCTACAATTTTGCACTCCAACCACTGCGCCACTGAGGCTCAAGGGAAAATGGCTGCAGGACGGTCACAAAGGCAGGGCATGTCGGCTTAAGGACAGATCTCCTACTCCAGTTCACATGACTCTTCCTTGATTATGTTATTACTTCAACTTCAGCGAAAGCCCCACCTGGTCCTTCTTACCTGTTTTCCACAGGGCCAGAGGTGGCCGAGATCTGGTCCCCTCCGTGGAGAGAGCTGGCTTGAACACTGCTACGGTCTACAGGCTGGGCGGTGTTGATAGCAGTGCTGCCTTCCAGGGTTCCTGGGACAGACTGATCGAGAGAGACCTGGGGGAAAGGAAGCAGTGGCCGCCATGGAGGTCATCAGCCTGAAAACACCTGAAAAATCCCTGCAGGTGCATAGAGGAACTTTGAGCTGGCCCTAAGTGTAAGACTTGGGAGTTTCAGGAGCATCACAATGCTTCAATAATGAAAGCATCCATCATGGTGCTGAAAATGAGAATTGGTGGGATGCTCAGAACTAGTTAAAGACAGGTAACATAATAATCTGGGTGGCCTGGAATTTCCTTCCCATGCTCAGATCAGGAGCACAAAGAGCCCTGCCGTTTGTTCAAGCTTCCATCTCTCCCATGAGTAACCTGGTGTTTCCAGAGGAGCTGACTGGGGACCAAGGACTGGACGATCAGAGAGAGCGAGAGACTGTCTTGAAGGACGTAGACTGCAAGGGGCAGGAGGGACCCATCCAACTCACTGCAAGCCGAGCAGGGTGTCAGCTTTGGAAGCCATATTCCACGCTGCCACATAGCCTGAGAAAGTGGGAGGGGGGATTTCAATTGAGTAGTTCTAAGTAAACAAAATAAAATTCTTTTCTTAGTTCAAGGTTCTTAATTGTGGTGCAGCAGAGAAAAAGGGATGGGATGGATAGTGATTGGTCCATGCAATGCGATGATGGGAAAAAAGGGGATGGATTGTAGTTTGGGACATTGTGGGAAGTCCGGGAAACTTTTAGTTTCGAGATTCCACAGATGTGCCAGGTGCAATTCTAATAAAGGTACTTTTGAGGTTATGCATGTCTCGGAGTTACTGATTGGAATGGAGGCTTGCTGGAACGCTGACACAGGGAGGCCCAGGGAGAGCAACTTCTTCAAGCTGCAGACAGTCACATAGGAGATGGATGGACTTGGGTCAAAGGCCAATTCAACAGAAAGTGTTTTTGCACAAACTCCTCTGACATGAAAAAGTGCAGGACTGTTCTCTCCGCCACACATTCAAGAGCATCTACCTGCTCGCCTTCCATGATTTACCTGGGACAGGACCTCACAGTGTGTTCTCTGCTGTGCCACTGAGCCTGGTGTGGCAAATGTGCTTCCAAGGTCATTCCTGTGATTACTCGGAATGTAACACAAATGTAACAAAATTGGAAATGTAAATAAATGTCCTTTAATGCCTCCAACTTGGCCCCACAGTTCAAATAATTCTCAGTTGGAGATAAAACATTCAAAAATAGTCTTCAAAAGAAAGCAATACAGTCCAAACTTAGTGAGCAGACAGAGGTGAAATAAAAACCCAAAACATAACTACAATGAAGGAAATTCCACAACGGACCAGAATAAATAATTACCAACTTCAAGGAGATAACAATGCACAGTCTGTTGGAAAGAGGCCAACTTAGATAACTTCAGCCCAAAATAAAACACACTTTGCTTCTAACAAAGAGATGTTGTAACCATCTCTCTTATATACTATTCTCCCCAGCTTCAACCAATGAGGGGATCATGGCCACTTCCCCTCTTGTAAGCCAAGTTGTTTCCTTCTCCATTCCTCCCTGCGTGCCCCAGGATGAAGAGGGGATGGGCCTCTGACTGCTCAGCCGATCTCTGCCCTTCCCCAGCCTCCTCCACACCTCCACTCCCTGTCGGCTGTTCCTCCTCTCCCTCAGAGTCCGACTCGAAAAAGGGCATGACATCCTGTTCCCAGTTCATTAAGGGAATGAGAGGGTTGGAGGGCGCCTCAACTTATTCTGAAAATGGCCTCTGGATGGGGACCATTCTCTTTGGGTTTCAAGAACTATATCAAAGGCTATGAAATGATTTTAGCTTGAGAAATGGATAATCTTGCAGCCCTGACAGCAACTCCACCCAAAGAACAAAATCTTCCAGAATGATCAGGCCTCAGAAAGGCCAACTTCCATTTGCCCTAAAGCAACATCTGGAGGAAAAACCCATGAGAAAACAACCACCCATCGATGGTAACATCTCCAACTGCCAATTCTGTGCTAAGAAAAAGAAGATTCTTTCCAGCATCTATGAATTAATACTGAGGAATCTTTACCTCTTTTACTGGAAATAGTTAATTCCTTTGCCAGTTTCTAAATCTTCCACAAACTGTTGACTTGTCCTGGTTTAGTCAGAAGCAATCCCAATTTATGCCAGGGAGAAACTGCTCCAAGTACAATTTACTTTCTTGCCCATAAAAGAAATCTTCAGTAAGGGTTCCCCTTGCACATCTGTGCTCATCGTTTCCAGCTCTAGGGAGTGGTGCTCATTTCTGTTACAAAGCTGAAGAGCCAGCACTATCCGAACACCTCTCCGTGGTCAGGTGGCCGACATGACTAAATGCTGAAGACGCATGGAGCACTGTTACCTTCCCACCAAAGTGGTCCCTATTTTTCTAGTTGCATTTTTATGTGTTTTCGAAATGCTAGGTTGGCAGAAGCTAGGACAAGTAACAGGAGCTCACTCCATTATATGGCAGTAGGGATTCGAACCGCCAAACTACCGACCTTTCTGATCAACAAGCTCAGCATCTTAGCCATTGAGCCACCGCACCCCCTTCAAAAGAAATCTTAGCCACCCTGTTCTATTTTCTATTTTTGCTTTTCTATCAAATAACATCCAAAACGTTGAAAGGGGAGCCAGGGAAGCATGGCTTCGATTCTTTCCTGGTGTCAGGTGCCTTTTCAGAGAAGCCTGCTGATACAGGTTCCCCACCTGCTTGAAGCAGAGAGTCGGCAGGTTTCTTCTGCAGTCAGAGATGGCTCTGTCCTGAATTCATTGCAATCATTTCTTTGGGCCCCCCATCCATTCCTCCCCTGCAGAATAAATAGCAGCACAACTAATGTGAATTGGTTTTGGAGCAGAGTTTTCTCAACCATGGCATCTTGGCTCTCTCAACCTTGGCAAATTGAAGATGTGTGGACTTCAATGTCCAAAATTCCTCATGTTAAAGTCATCACATCTTCAGATTGCTATGGGTGAGAAATCAGCTGTGGTGTGTTCAGGGGCAACCTTCCTCCTCTGCCAGCACCCTCACTCTCAGGGAGGGCTCCCCCTGGACCTGGACCTGGACCTGGACCTGCCCAGCTAAACCTCAGATAGCAGTGCAAGCCAACTGGGGCAGAACGTCCACAAGATCTGGAGCAGAGAGCACCACCCACGGACCTCTTTAATTGACAGCCCTTCGACACAACAATGGCTTTCAGCTCTCAGTCCAGTCAGTAGCACAGCCATGCTGTCTGTTGTGGCCTGTCAGCCGCCGGCCCCTCTGGCAGCCGAATGAGGAGGCAGCGTGGGAGTCAGGGCCAGCATCAAGGCAACCTGAGAGTTCTGAGGGGGAAGAGGGAATGGCACTGTCAGAGATAGAGACGGAGGGAGAGCTTGGCCGTCCATCAGCCCTCAAATGGAGAGTCAACAGCCTCCAGGTCTAGAGGTGGCTGGTGAGGAAGAGGAACAACAGCTGGGTTCAGTGCCTCACACGTGGATATGCAGAAGGCAGAGGAGAGGAGAGCAGTGGAAATCTATGGGCCAGTCCTTGGGATAGAAGAGCCATTGTTGCTAGCAAAACCCACCCTAGCTCTGGGGATAAAAGGCAGGGAGCGGAGATGAATAGCTGTGGCCAACAACTATTCATCTTCCTGTTGGACAGACTTGTTAGCCTGCTGGAGAGAGGGAGAGACTTTTTGCTGGGGCTGCTGGCGCTCCTAATAAAGGAAACATTTAGTTAATTACAGGGGGTTTGTCATGTTTGGGAGCCAGGTCAGCACACTGTCATTCTGGCCAGGCTGTAGCGAGAAAATGGGGTCTGTTTTGCGTAAGCTCCTTTTGCTCTAATGGGGAATTCAGGTCTTTCAAACATCAAGCCCACCATACATCTAGTTACCAAGAACTTGTAAACCATCTCCGTTCCTTTGCACTAACTAGGCAGGGTGCTGAAGACAGAGCGGGGTCCAGCTCCCATAGACTTTTCTCCTGTCTCTACAGGAAAAAGGGCCAACAGTTTTTGGCTTGGTTGCTTTCTAAGGAAAACTGAACAGTCCAGGAATGGAAAGGCCACCAAAAAGGGGCAGGCAAAAAACATTTTTCTCTTCAACCAAACTACATCCTTGTAACTCATGCTGACTCTGTAATGGTACGTGGGAAAGGCCTTGAAAAACAGGTTGAAGAGATTTTACTGAGGGAACAATCAGACAATCAGAGGAAACAGCCCTCAGCTGCAAAATGGGTGGAGAAAATGACTGCCCAAAGTTTCTTGCTGGTATTGAGAGATTTGTTCTTTCAGGCTTACAAGATTCTATTAATGTAGCTTTACAATAAAGTAGAAATGGTTCCTCTGGTCGTGTTTCTTGTTGGTCTTCCTGGAAAGGCTGATGGACTCAGCCTTCCCTAGGGAGGAATGTGGGCCCAAGTACATTGTGTAGCATTGCCACAAAGAGCACTCGACCTGCCAAAACTGACCTGTGTGTGGAAGAGAGATGCTGCGCGGGGGCTTCGAACAAACTCCATAAAGAAGGTCCCATCCTGAAGAACAGCAAAGGCAGCAACAGAAACAAAGGGGCAGGGGGAGAGAGACACGTTGTGCAGATCTGTCACTCCAAGTGGAAGGGTAACAGGGCATGAAAACCGCAGCAGGCGGGTGTGGGAGGGCACAAGGTGAAAGGAGGAAGCATTCAGAGCATGCACGAAGGAGAGACGGGGTTTCTGCTCCCACCCAGGCTGCCCTGAAAAGCTGGATCAGATGTGGTGTCTGTTGCATTTTGCATTTGTTTGGGTTGCACTGATGCGCCAGGCTCCTGTGGCTGAAACCCTGAAGCAGCAGGTGCAGAGAAAGGCAGGCAAGCCTTTCATTTCATGCATCTCTTTCAGGCTTCCATTTGCTTTGCATTTAGTTATTTCTTTGTTTAAAACATTTATATAGTTGCCCATCTTTTAGCCAATTCTGGGTGGCTTCCAATCAAAGATTTAAAAATCTATAAAGTGATTGCGTATGTTTTTACCCCAGATTAATGCCACTCACATCTGTCAGCGTGGCAGATTATTGGCTATTCCTTCCACATGCCAATACAACCTCAAAAACGGTCCTCATTCCCCAGAGACTCTAGAGCAACTACCCACAGCAGTGGAAAAGACCTGCACAAAGGCAGAGGGTGCTAAGAATCACCAGGTTAAATTAGGCTGCCTTTGGACTTTATAGGAACGGTCAATATTTGAACAATGGAAATGGATGCTCAACTAGGAGAACTTCTGATTGAACTCAACCAAATGCATTGGGATATCATTGGATTGTGTGAAATACGATGAAAAGATGACAACTCAGTTTAATTTGATAAGTCTGGGCATTTACTCTACACTAGAGATACTGAAGAAGGACAATGTGGCGGAGTTGGTTTTCTCACCAACCAAAAGCTGAAAGGTTCTGAAAGTAAAATTTGAAAGTCGATCAGCCAGGGTAGCCCAATGCATCATTCCACTGAATAAACAATACAGGCTTCAAATCATCCAAGATGATGCGCCAACAATAAGCTATAATGATGATGAGGTGAAAGAGTTTTACGATAATGTGTCTTGCCTTCAAGATGAAGAACAATGCCGATACAAAATACCAATGAGTGACTTTAATGCAGGAATAGGAAAAATCTGAAGAGATGAACAAGATAATAGAGGAGACAAACTGGTAGATTTTGCTGAAAGACAGGAACTTTGTATCATAAACTCATTTTACAGGAAAAAAGATAGTAGAAAGTGGACATGGAAGAGTCCATCTGGGTACACAAGTAAAATTGACTACATTATGTCAAGTGATAAAACCATGTTCTGTAATTGTACTATTATCAATTGTTTTAATGTTGGAAGTGACCAAAGAATGGTACGAGCTGAAGTGAAGACAGACTGTCGAAAAGAATGTATGAAAATGACACAGATGTCAGAAAAAACAAAAAGGAAGAATGATAAGCTGTTAGGGGAAAACAGCTATTTTGAGATTAATCTATCAAATCACTTTGCTCTCTTGCAAAATTTGGAAGAGATTAACATTACCAACCAAAATGAACAATCGTCAAAAACATCCTTAAATCTGCTACATCTATAGCATCATTGGAAAAATACTTTGTACAGTCAAAAATCTCTGATGAAACTATTGATTTCAGACAATGAAGAATACTGGAAGTTTCACAAATATACTTGAGTATAACTGGAATACATTGAATTTTGCAAGACCATAATATTATCCAAGAAGACTTTTGGTGGTGCTTCCATTGACAACGGTCAGAGACCACGATCGTACGCAGCTCGGGTCCGTGTTTCCCTTGTCGGAAGGGGTGGGTGAAGAGGGGGAGACCACCAGCTGGGTCGAGGGGAGCCGCATCTCCCTGGCTAGGTATTACTCCTCTGGAAGACAGGGAGAAATAGCAGCCTAAAATGGCTGCCCTGAAGATGGAAAGCTGCCAGGATTTCAGTTTTGTGCTGGAGTAGTGAAATGGTGAGCGACATGCAACCAGATAAAAGAACTTGATTTTTTTTTTCTTAATAACCCCAAGAAGTAGGAAGTGTCCTCACGTAAGAGTAACACAGTGGCGAACAGAAAAAAAAGAGGAAATTTTTCATACAAGGTAAACAAAATTGGTTCATAAAAAGCTATAATGAAATTAGAGACTAAACTTTGAATGACAAATTGGCATTAATTAGGCATTGGATTAAATGCTGGACTTGCCTGGAATTGGTTAATATCAAAAAAATTAATTGTGGAAATGGTTGGAAGTTATTGTTTAATATAACTAAAAGAGAAAAGAACTTTAAAAAGTGGAAAGTGATACAGAGCGACATCTAATGGTCAAATACTTTTTTCCCCACAAAATTATATGGAAAATTACTGTAGGAAAGAACTGTTATGAAAGAAAAGACAAATAAAATAATAAGAACCTCGGAAATTTTGAAAAAAGGGGGAGAAATTCTACCAAGAGGATATATAAATGCAATTTCCTGGGACTGCTGGGTGTTGATTATGACAAAGAGACATAAGGATGAACAAAAGAAATAAAATAAAAGGAGACTTTTGGCAAGGATTGCAAAAAAAGACTTTGAATATTAATAATTTACTTTTAAAAATGGAAGAAATAAGCGAAGACTTTAAGTTGAATTACAAATGGTAAAAGAAATGTTGAAAGAAAGAAGGGAATTATTGGAAATATTGGAAAAGAAAATAATGGCGATGGTTGAAGAACAAAGAAATTACAGTGAGGTGGAGTTAAAGGAAGAAGAAAGAGGCTCAGACAGACATGGAGAACAAGAGACATTGCCAAAAGACACTAAAGGAACTAAAACTATGACATTGATGGGAGTTAATAAATAAAAGAGAAAACACTCCCAGGATTAAACAAAAGAAGAAGAAATTATACAAGAAGAAACTTCAAAAAAGAGAACAGGAAAGGGGCGGGGGAGAGAAGATGAGTGAAATGCTAGAAGGAAAGAAGGAAGACCAGGGAAATTTAGAAAAGGGAAAGTTGGCAAAAATTAAAATAAATAATAAAGCTGAAAAATTTAGAGATAAGGGTTAGGGATTCTCTAAGGGGGACGCCACATGGAACATATATTGGTGTTTAATATAAAACTTGTAGAGAAATATTTCAGGAATGTGTAATTACACACACACACACACACACACATATGTTTTTTTAAGTTAAAATAGATAACCATCCTTTTACACGAAGCCAAGCTGCACTGAA